>JAZGTK010000569.1:0-62400 GCA_036877625.1 Ambastaia sidthimunki
GCCCAGAGGGCCAATGAAATTAATGAACTACAGTGACTGCTGGCTGTAGAAGGGGAAAAGCTGTGGCCTCTGTCATGTAGGCTTGGACTAAAATGTGTAAGCTTCAGTTTTGGCTGTGTGCTCTGTTTATACACCAGCCCTCTGTGCAGCTTTGCCACTCTTTAAGTCTTGCACCTGCTGACATTTTCAGTTTGCACATTTTCAGAACATTCCTGGTTGTAGTTCTGACACGCACACTGTTTTAAAGGCCTTGCCAAGCGTTTTTTTGCGTTTATGGTATGTTAAATATCATTTCCGTCCTCGTTAATGGAAAATCTTAAAATGGTGCTGATCTGTAAAGAAGTTTTTCAGTGTTTTGTGTTGCCAAATTTGAAACCTCATAACATGGAGCAGTAAACTAGCGCTCAGCTCAGCAAGATCAGCCATTATATGCTAATTAGACAGAGTTGTAAACGATTCAACCTCATTTTACTGTTTACACTCACACAGATGTTGTAACCGCTAGTAACGCAACAGAATTTCTGTGTTTTGATGAGTTTTCACAAAGCCATCAGAAGTCAAACCATTTCAATAATAGTAGATTAAAGGAGAGATTGTTGATGATGAAATAGTTAAACAAAAGTCATCTGTATTCAAATGAACAGGAAGGCTCACGAGATCTCGCAATACAGATACTAAAGTAAAACAGGAGGGTTAACTGGTAAACAATGACACAATGTCTTGATGATCAGTCGCTTTCAGTGTTAAGGAACTCTGTGTATCATAGCAGCTGACCCCTTACTGAACAATTTTATTCTCTTATTTTATAATAACAACATCTGTGTGTATATTGGAAATTATTGGTGCATGTCTGTTTTTCTTTAAAAAGATAAAAACGCACAAATGGTAAAGGGATTTATAATCTGTTTTTATATTTCATATAAGTTTGTAGGGCAGTTGTGTTCCTGTCTGTCCAAAAATTGATCCAAATTGATTTCACGAGACCCTTCTGAGAAGACAGGACCTCAATAATTGAGCTGAAGCGAGACAAGTCCAGCCCTGAGTTACAATTCACACTTAAAGGAGGAAATGAGCAAACTGCAACTCCTGTTACATTGGAAATGTCTGGTATGTCCTCCGTCCAGCACACAGACTTCTGCTGACTGTAGACCACCATCTGCCCATGCGGCCTGTACGGAGTGAGGCATCGTATTTCCACAACGTAGGCCACCCTGAATAAGCACATACCACACTGACATGTACTGCGTGTTTTGAGAGAAGAGTCAGGACAGGGCTTGTGTCAGGAATGCCTTTCAAACAAATGGTGTTCAGCCCAGATCTTCACTGGCGTATGGATGAGGAAAAAAAGACCGCGGCACGAGGGGTTTTCGTGCATCGTGATCCACACGCTCTTATCGCAATGTTCACGAGATTATAACGGTATTGCTTTAGAGGATCGTATGATGTTGCAGAGCTGTTGTCCTTTGGGATTTAAAGTCAGCTGACCTGAAGCAATGCCTGGACTAAAGAGAATTCCATTCATTCCTGCTAATATCCTCCCCCAACACCAGGCATGTGTGGGTGATCTCCACTCCCCCCCGGCTCCCCCCTCCACATTCTGGCCGGCGGCTGCAAGCATGACACAGATTGGCTGTCCAGCTCTCGCATGCTGCCTTAAGACCGACCTGTGAAAGAAGCCTCGACTCTGTAATTTTCAAACAGATTGTTGTGAAGTTGTATTATAGGCAGGTTTTGAGTTCATCCATAATGACATAATCCAACAAATTTGGTAAATGTGTGATAGACATGTTCTACAGTTCAAAAACAGCTAGATGGAGTGTTTAACAGGGTGTTTAAAGGGCAAGATGGCTGTAGTTCTTTTGACTATTTTACTGTGCAAACTCTTCCAGTTACCACACAGCGTGCTAATAAAGAGGGAAGCTAGGTCTGCTTATGAATGACTTGTTGACCTCGCGATCGTCACCGGTTGTGTTGTGACACATTGACATTTCATGTGTCTATTGTAAATGCACTTTTTTAAGAATCGCAGGCACAGACTGTTCTGGAACATCATTGTTTTTGCCAACGGTTTTTCTTTTCAGGATTTGATCGAGAGCAAAGGTGAGCACGGCTTTTCCTCGTTCAAGGTCATTCCAGCACACAGATTTACATCTGTCGTGCCTGAACAGCTCCAATAAATGTTTTTCCTTTCCCCCGAGCTTTTTGACTCGCCCAGAGACGGTGGCTGTTTTGTCGTAACTGCACTCCCTCTCAGAGTTTCACAATAAAAGGCCCGGACAGGATTCTCATTAGTTACGTGCCAACCCCCTGAGGGTATCTGAACTTCATCTTCTCTCCTGCTCTGGGTGACATGTTGCTGATACACTGTTACTGTCAAACCACTGAACATTTCACCTTTCAGAAGAATCAAATCCTCTCCATTAGAAACATGAGCTCAAGAAATAGTCAATATTCAGTGTCTCTTTTGTTTGAACTCTGTTTGGCTTTCTGCATAAACCTACACAAGATTTGAGATTGAGGTTTTCTTATTAGCTAAATCTCAGTTTTAGATCTAAAAATTGAATTTGATAAATTGGATGCAAGTACCTTTTTGGCTGCAGTTAGTGT
This sequence comes from Ambastaia sidthimunki, assembly GCA_036877625.1. Lineage (NCBI taxonomy): Eukaryota > Metazoa > Chordata > Actinopteri > Cypriniformes > Botiidae > Ambastaia > Ambastaia sidthimunki. The sequence continues at coordinate 2,608 of JAZGTK010000569.1, forward strand.
CACATTCTGACCCAGAAGCACCTAGTTGTACATGATGGATGTGACTTGCGTAAATGTCTCCCTCAACAGCTGAGGAATGAATAACACAGAGGCTCCGTTCTGGAGACGCCCTTTGTCTTTTTGGAAAGTCAGTGACCCATTCATGCCATTGGTGACTGTTACCATCGGGCCATTCGTGGTGGGAGGCAACGTGTTTTTTTCCTACCGTTTATTTCTGTCTTCTACATCTTCATTATTGTGCAACACGCTGGAATCTGATTTAATGTCTGTACAAATATTTTGGTTGTTTTGATTGCAGGATCTGTTATGGCAATAAACGTTGTAGTCTTATATAATGTTAATGTTATTTTAAATCTCAGTGGTGATGACCCTGTCTTAAAGTTATCCAATCAGCAGCCATTGTTAAATCAGCTGTTTAAAATACAATAGTCGTATTGTTATTCTGACAATTTTAGCTTGTAAATAATGACTTAATTTGTAAATAAATAATGAATTGTAAATTACTAGTATTTATTTGTTTTTATAATATTACAAATATATTTTTAGAGCTATAAATTCCAATTTACTACTATCCAAAGTGCTTCTTCAATTTTTTGTATTTTAAAAAATGAAATAAAACTGCTTGAATTCTGTTAAAGTAAAGATTAAATTCTGAAAACCTGTGTACGCATCCGGCTGTGACACTGAGGAAGGGTGATGGTAATAATGTGGTTATTTTTTATTGACATTTCTCATTGTTTAAGCCCACAGAAGGAGAAGTGGATTTCTTGGTCATGATATGAGGAAGTTGTTGATTTGATTTTTTTTTTTAGATCTGTGCCAGGCTGCAGACGCTCGATGTAAAATCTAGTTAAGATGTTAAACCAGTTATTTAATCAGCATAGAGGCATTAAACTGTTACAATAATGGTGAGATTTCACTTTGGTTTACTGGGTGAAGCGTATAAAAGATGTAAATGGTAAAAGTTGTGATATTTTTGGACTTAACCACATTTGGCACCACGTCATGTTGGGTGTTTATGTCAGATTTAAGAAACCATGATCAATCAGTGTAAATAGTGTAACAATATTTGTTAACACAAGATAATGATCAAAAAGTGGTTCTCTTTGTTAACTATTGATTCCTGTTTTACCTTTAAGTACAGGGAGAGGTTAGTTGTAAATTGAGGTGTTGGCCTCTGCAGGGTTGTCTATGGCCTCATGTCATTTGTCAGACAAGATTCAGATCTAAAGCGTACAGTTAAACCTCATCACTTACTAGCTGGCCTTCTTAAATGGTTTGTTAGACATATCTGATTTCCTCAAGGAAGCCCTCAAGATCTGGGCCGTCCACAGCCTTGAACCATTCTACCTGTGTCATTAGCCTGACTCTGAACGAGAGAACCGGTGATCTGGAGAGAACATCCAGCCACGCGCCCACCGCGACTCTGCCTGGCAGCGAGCCGGCTCAGCAGGAAACTGCCAGTAAATGTCTGGTGGGGGCTGGGAACGCAGGGCAGCTGGTGCAGGATAATGGATTAACCCTGGGCGGGTCCGTCGTGCTTTTACCCCCTGCATACAGCCCAACCACCCCCCACTTTTCTTCCCTTTCAGCCTCTGAACGTCCATCAGCCATAACTGTCTTGGGACGACCCTCTTATCAATGTTTAATAAGGCATTTTGTGGCAGTCAGTGTCGCTCACTGATTGAGCCCATTAGTAAGACGATCGTTGTGACATTGACAGGACCAGAGTGTCTTCAGTGTTGTTCTCAGTATGTTAGTAAGAGTCCTCATGCTTACTGGCTTTGTTCTTTGCACTGAATATATACATATAGATATTTGTTTAGAAATTCTTTAATGTTTATTAAGCTGTTGGGTGTCACCAGAGGCATTTTAAAGTGATGAGATGAATCACTCTAATAGAAGAAATGGGATAAATGGCAGTACTTGATATCGTGGCTGTAGGGTAGGAAGTCCCACCTTCAAGTGAAGATCTGAACCTGGCAGCTATAGGAACGAAATTAACCCTACAGTTAAAAGAGTCACTGTGTTTTTACTCTTGAACACACTTGTGCATTGAACGTTTTTTGTATGTTTGATTTGAACCAAATGCATATAATTTATTATTTTATTGTTGTCAAATGTTACTGATGGATCTTAAATATGTTATTGGAATGTGAACTTGGCAAACTGATTTGGAGATTTCTTCCTGATTTAAGATAGGAGCTGCACTAATATGACAGGAAATAGCTGCCTGGTGTTGTTGCCAATTTGGCCGTCATGTGAGCTGCCTTAAAGAGACTTGACTATTACACCTAAAATGATCTAGAACAGACATGTAGCTACAGGAAATCTAGTGTGTTCAATCAACACAATCTCATGGCAATTCGTAACAATTTAACATTTTAGCGATTTGATGGCTAATTCATATCAGTCGATCTCATGCCAGTAATGGTTTAGGGGTGCATCCTCATCCTTGTTTTTTTTTTTAAAAACGTTTTTGTACGACTTGCATCTTATTAATTCATAAAATCGCCAACTCGTAAAATTGTAACGTTTTCCTGTGTGATCCGGTTGGTTCATTCCATAGTTTTGTATATTAAATAATTCTCATAAAAACTGAAATATTACAGTTTTTTCTTAATAATTTGTCGCTTTGTTATAGTCCTGTTAACCCAAGATGGCTATTGTTTTTATTTTTATGTTAATTTGAAACAATAGTACAGTACAGTTATCACATTCAAATGTAGCTTTAATGCTGCTGTGTTTTTGGCAGTGCGTGTCTTTGAAGACCAGGTTGTATGTTTCACCTTGTTAGTTTATATTTAGAGATGAGTTAGTATGGCTCCACAATAAGCATGTATCTGGGTTTTGTAGCTATAGATGTATTTAGGTCAGAGTCATGTGACCAAGCAGCCCCAGACGTTTTTGATGTAGCTCGGGAGTTTTGGAGCCCTGAAGGTCTGTGTTCAGAAGTTTTCTTCTCTGCGAATATACTTATCACTCATTGGCTGATGGTTCATCTACAGCAGAAAACTGGATGCTTAGCAATTCATTGGTGCACAGATACAGTATTTCTGAAGAATGTATTATGCATATGGTCTCAAACTGGTGCAGGAGTATTTTTATATAATTCGCTTAGTTGTACTTTGTTCAGTGTCAGATGTTTAATCTTTTTTAAAATATGCTAATGTATGACACTTCTTAAGATGCACACAGAGCCGATTAATAAATAAAATATGTTACTAGGGAGAATCAGTTTTGAGCAGCACTGAGCTCAAAGCTAAACACGGTCCTAAAGTCCACCATTTTCAGGTGCCTTGCACAATCTGCAATGTTTGTTACAAGCCTGACCATTAAAATTAAAGGTTATTAAAAAGCTTAAATTATAGTTGAGTCTAAAGGGCATAAATAGTTTAACCAATCAAAAGCAACAATAATATCAAAAAACCTTCCAGATCATCAACCAATTCCATTTTGTTTTCCTGTGATCGTTCATTAGACTCAAGAACATCATTAAGAAGCTCTTTGTACTGTCTGTTCTCTCTGTAAATGGTTCTTCACTTTTGGGACAATTTTTCAGAACCGCACTAGCTGTCGGTTGGATTTATCCCCTGATCATAGTGTGGCCTCTCCAGCTCTGTGTTGTGACCTGGTGGGATTGACCGAACAGTGTGGGCTGTGTTCTGCAGACCTCCTCTGTTGTGAAATTTCACTTTTGATGAATGAATCTGTTGGTTGTGAATGTGAAAGTATGAAAGTAACAGTGATTCAGGGAAAGGTCGCTGTGTTTTGTTGGTCATACGTTCAGGATGTTTTGGAATCTTTTATCTCTGGTTAAGCTCAGAGACACGTGCTGCTGGGAAAATTTCCATCCTGAGAGCCAGAGTCTTTCAAATTGGCTTTGGTTTGGAAAACAGCAGTTTCTGCGTCAGTGTAGAGCGGTTTGCTTCCTCTGACTGATATAGTAAATCAAGCTGGTATTGCTTAAGATTTCCAGCATCACCACTCAACTGAAATAAAGGTTTTTAAATGTGATTTCTGAACACTTCCCTCATCTTTTAATTGTTTGGTTTCATCAAAATGCTCTTAGATCCAGTTTGAGATTCTAGATCCACTTTTATAAAAAATTAGAGCTACATTAATGAAAATGTATTTGTGTGGCATTAGTGAGCTGTGACCCATCATCACTGTTAAATATTTAATTGTGTCGTATTGATTGGAGATGCTGGAATGAATCGGTCTGTATAAACTTAAGAAGCTCTGAGCTTTAATATGTCAGTGCAGGTGTGTCCCGCATGAAGACTTGCATCTGATGCGATGATGTGAAGGTACTTATGAGGGATGTTGCAGCCGCAGTGAGTAATGCGACACGTTGACTAGCGGGTAAACCTGCTTCATCTGTTTCATCGCTTCAGATATTATTGTCTGTTTACACACAGAGCTCCAGTTTCATTGTTCTGGATACAGGAAGTGATACATGATGGAGAGTTAAGCTCTATACAGCTTGCAGATCTATAGAGTGTTATTTTAACCCTGTTGGATTAGCTACTAGCATCTTGTTTATGTTTGTGTTGCGCAGTGCAGTGATGTATTCACACCTGTCAGTTTGGCTCATGTGTTAATGGACCTGACTCACATCTCACAGCGTTCCTTTTGGACTCATGTGAGTCAACGAATGTATTGACCAAGTTATTAGACAAACCACTAAAGAGTCCAGCTAAACAAATCAAAATGCTTCACTTTAATCTTCATTTTGAAGTGTTAAGATAGCAACAAATTAATTCAATTATTATCATTCCAGTAGCCGAATTTCCTGCATGAGTAATTAATTGGAAACAATACAATTTATCTGTTACAAATTTAATTAATTTCTTATTTAAACCTGCGTAATATTTCAAGTCACATTTACTGGATTAAGCTAGTAGCTTTTATTTTATTATTAAATCAATTCAAAAATGTGAGAACTCAAAATTAAAAGTCTGTATAAGAGATAAACAACTAGATTTGATTTACTGTTATCAGTATGTAGGCCAGATTCATGTCATTAATATTCGTTTCAGTCGTGGTGATTAAACCTTTTGCTGGAGAATCATTACGTGTTTTCGTTACGCAGAAACTTTCACTTTTGTCTTTGTTTGTCTTGGCGGCAGGAGCTTTTCAAGAGCCTGTTTTTATATTTCAGCTGCAGCTGGTTTAGTGATGTTCCAGTGATCATTTAGTGTGTGAGAGATGAGTGTATTGTAATTGAGAATGAATGACCTGGAGACTTAGAGGAATGCTCATTATATTTTGGGCTGAGAGGATTATCAGATTACATGTATGAAAAACAAAGCATGCAATTTTGAATATGAAAAGCTGTTTTATTCCCCAAGGAGTGATTTTAAAAGTATTATGTATAGTAATGTATATTTTCTGGCCCAGATAATGGCCACGAGCGTAAAACATTGGCCATAGCAATCAGTAAACATTGGTTACCATGATTTGAATGTGTCAACAGGGGAAGATTCATTCCTGCACCCACCCATTTTTAACCCGGTGGGAGCTGTCTATGTGAATCCTCTTACTACTGCAGGCTTGGATTCGGCTTGGTGGCAGGTAGACTATCAGTATTAAGACTCCATAGACTATCAGTATTAAGTCTGGTTCACTTTGCAGTGTATTCTGGGTAAGTTCAAGAAATGTTACAAAACTCAGGACATCTGTCCAAGATTTAATGCCCCTTAAAAGTGCTCATTGCAGCAGTCTGGTACCTTTACTAAATAGTACTTTGTTTTTAAGTGAACTGATAAAAATCAAACACGCTGATTGTCGGGAGTTCCGTAGATGCCAGCCAATCAGATTTGAGCTGATGAATTCAGCAAAGTCTTGGCATTTTGTAATCAGTGTGTATCAGGTACCTAAATTATCAGATGTGTCCTATCTGAAGCTAACAATTGGCAACAAAAAAACCAATTCTGTTTCTGTCCTTTCAGTGATCAGTGGGTGGGAACACCTCCAGTTCATGAACCACAGTATTAAAGTGCTCACAAACATCTTGTTTTTTGCGCTGTTAGGCTGCTGTTAGATTCTGAATAAGCTGTAATGTCCGAGTTCTTTCCGAGATGTCGTAGCTGTCTTTGGAGCGACGCGCCAGCAGGGTTTCCCTACATACGCTGGACTCTAAAGCTGTCAGGAGATGCTGGTTCACCACAAGGGATGTTCTCATTAAAAGCAGATGATGTTCTTTCCATGCAGCTCTGAGCGTGTGGTTCCGACCGAGACACGGGCCTGGTGTGTGTTTGAAGTTTAGAGCCCTTATGAGTGATAAATGCCTTTTGTATCTGCATGAGACCCTTCGTATGTCCTCATATGGTGAGGGGTATGGGCCATCTCGGCTGTCTCTTGGGTGACTTCCAGCCCCCCAGCAATGCCTCGTAAAGCAGGAGGGAGGACAGTCTGACAACATGAAATGTAGTGTACACTATTTAGGTTGCTTTGTTTCCGTAATCGCATTTCTACTGCTCCATTACTTTTGATGGGTCACCGGAGCCCACCTGCGTTCTGATCGTATAGCGGCAGTATTCCTAATCCCAAACACAATCAGTCACACACATACTGTCATGTGCTTCTTTTTGAGGCTAGTTATTGTGACCTTAATGCACATTTCATTGGTGGGCGACACAAAACCAAAGATGCTTTTTGGGGAAAAAGGCTCGTCACTTTAACAAGCTAATTTCATGTGTTTATCAACACAACGTGTCCAAAAAACAAAAAGACCTTGTTTTGACTGAAACAGTGACTGTAAATGATTTGTATAATAATGTTCTTAATTTAAAGACATACCGTGTCATATCATGTAATTAATTAGATGAACAGTATAAAAAAACTTGCTATGAGAAGATAACTCTCTCTCTTTCTCTCTCTCTCTCTCTCTGTAGTAAAGCCGTTTACAACCAACGTGAAGGAGATGCGTCTGCACAGAGACGACTTCGAGATGCTCAAAGTGATCGGCAGGGGAGCGTTTGGAGAGGTAAGAAAGTCGGATCTCTTGTGCCTTTCTGCAGGAACCTCATCTCTGAAATCACTGCAGGTTTTGCTAGATTGTGCGGTTTGTTTTGGTATTTCTGAGCTTTGTTTTCATGACCCATTTCGCGTGTCCAACGAAAACCCCAAACTATGAGAGAAGTATTCATGCAACCCTCCAGCATCTTATGCAACCACAAACTTACTCCGTCCTCATCTTATTTTCCCTTCTCTCCCCTGCCAATTCCCCCGGGGTCCCGGCCTGGCGCTGGACCGCTATTCTTGGGTCGGCACAGATCTTTTAGTATTTTAGATGGGTCGTTTGATTTACAGCGGAATGTGCTACTCGTTCCTGCAGTAAAATGTTTGGGCTGTTTTTACACCAAATCATCTTTCGTTTTCTTCACATTTTGTGTTCTGTTGTTTTATTTGCTATATATTCATTTTTTCTTTTATCCAAAAGGGAATTAGAACCCTGTCCCACGTTGTTGTGCTTTTATGCTCATTATTTAGGCATTTAATCTTTATTAGTTTATTGATTTATTATAAAACTTTAGCAGTTTATTTATGTACGTTGTGCATGTTATAATTTTGAACGATTGTGTGCAGTGTTTTTACTATATACTAGCGTTTTCCTGTCATTGTGAGGATTGAAAGCTGTTTTCTAAAAGCCATTAATTCTGTACAAGCGGCTATGAGCAGTGCATTAAACTATAACGAGTGAGTTCACATGAACTTTGAAATTTAATGGTGTGTACCCGAGTTCAGATAATCTGCTGTATTTCTGGAGGTTCAGATGAGTTAGCATGTGTCGCCACAGAACTTCAGATACTTCCTAATTTGGAGGGAAGCTGTTTTACACATTTCTGCTGTTATTTTTATTCCTCTCATGTTAATATATAAATGTTTATTTCAAATAAATGTTTATTTCATCTCTCCAGCAAACTGTAATTCAAAAATTCTGCTTTACTTCTACTTTTTGTTAATGAACAGAGATTGACTCTGTTGAGATTGAATGTATGATGCCTCATTGATGTCTGATTCGGAAACTGAATCAGATTTAAAGTTTGGTAAGATCTGTCTGGTTCGTGGTCATGTGATTTAGGTTTCTTTGTTCACCCGTCCGTAAACTGGTTGGTTTTGTTTTGATTCTGCCTGATGCGATGACTGAAACGGCAGGAAGAGGACGTTCTTGTGAACAGATGATCTAACAGCCTTTCTACAGAGTTCTTCTCCTCACAATAGATTCCTGGCAGGAATGTCCGCGGTGGCACAGGAAGTGAGGCTGGACGTGCAGCTTTCAGGAAAGGCTCAGGAAACCAAGACGTCTCTGAGGAGTTACTTCGACAAAAATAGTGTTTCGCTTACATGCAATCTGCATCGTTCTGCGCCCCCCCCCAGCCACCAGAACCTCAATAACCTTCTTTCTCTGTCTCTGGACTTTCCTTTGTAACGAGTCACGTGGCTGTTATGATGACTCAGATCTTTGGAGTTTTTATCATAAAGCCAGTCTATTGTTAGCTTTCGATTGTTAGCTTGTGTTGTAGCTTGTGTCGGTTGTAGAGAACTTGGGCTCATGTGTGAACATTGTGCTGGTGTTTCCCCCAATCGTTTTCCTGCGACTCTAATGTTACAGGATGCACTTCCAGATAAATCCCTTGCATTTCCTGTTTATGATTGATGCCGATGTCCCAGCTAAAGGCCTGGAATTCAGGACTGCTTTAAGGAATAGTTCAAAAAGAGCCTCACATTGTTCCAAACTTTCCTTCCTCCATTAAACACAAAAGATGTTTAGCAGCACATCTGTCTGTTTTTACCCTTACTGTCAAATTAAACAAGGTAAAAAAAAAGGTGAAACATGAAATAGTCCATGCAATGCAAAGGGGATTTTTGTTTTTTTATTTAAAAAAAATGAAAATTAGCTGTTAATTTTTTTGTCCCTCGAGTCACCCAAGATATGGGTGAGTTTTTTCAGTACATCAGTGTAGAAAGTTTTAGCTGAATAATGGCATAATTTTTTCTGTACGAGAAATAAAGGAGTCATATGGGTTTAAAATGACGTGTTGTTGAGTAAATGACTGAATTTCATTTTTAGTTGAGCTATTTAAAGACTAGCTCATGTTGTCGTTCGTGTGGTTATCAAACGTCATTCTGTGACACTCCTTTCTGCCTCGCCTAACGCTCAAAATAATTGCTCTGTTGAATAGAATAAGAAAACATGGGAGTGGAATCCAGGGGAACTGGAATGAGGCAGAGATTTTTACATAATGTCACAGTGAGTCATTATAGGGCAGGCAAAACAGCCTGTAATGACGGCTGAGCAGTCAGGGCTGTACGTGTTGAGGATTAGCACTGATCTCTTTATCTGTTGTATTGAGTTAGTGCACTGAATCACTCACGAGGTGAATGATTGGGTCAAAGTACACGGCAGATTCAGACCACCCGGTTGATTTAGAGAAAACAGAAGCTGTCGTTTTCTCAGGTTCTCTGTCAGGTCTGCTGACATCATTAAAGTTGTCGGTGTGTATATAAATACAAGCTTAAGACTGAACTCTTGTACTCTAACGTGCATGAACGTTTGTGAGTACAGCTTTAAAAAAGGCCCAGCTGTTTATTACTAAAGGGATACTGCTGTCTCCAAAGAGTTAATATTGTTTGGTGTTGACCTGTTCGATATTAAATCTAATATGTATCAAAATATTGGGAATACATTATTTAAAAAAAAACTAGTAATGCAATGTTTTTGGAAGAACTTCATTGGATTTTGAGATATGTGATATGAGATCTCACAGCAAAAGGGTGGTCAAATTTGTAACCCACCAAACCAATAAGACAGTTTTATGGCATTATGGTACACATATGTTAACATACTAAATGTAACAGTGCAATGATGTAAAAGTAGCATTTACAGTGTATATAGTACAATAATGATCATACAATAAAATATGTGTGTATAGTATAATAATGTAAAGTATGACATATAGGCCTATGGCTGGTTTACTGGTGGGTTTGTAATGTACTGTTGTTTGTTAAACTGCTTGGAAATAATACATATTGAAAATACACACTACACAGACATTGAATTGAGAAAAGTGCCACCTTCAAAAAATGCAGTGATAGTTTTTTTTAAATCTTTCTAAACAACTTGTATCCTGGTGTATTGGTATACAAATACACCTGTACTTAGCACCCATACTACTGTATAGATCTTTATCACTCAGGACTTACAGTTTACATACGTGACCTCTGGCATGTATTGGCAACATGTCCGTGACTCGTCCAATCACGTTTGAGCGTGAGTGGTCACCCATCTTACAGTTTCCTCTCTTGTATTGTGAATCAGGTCAGACTGACGGCCTTTGTGGATGTGTGTCTATAAAAGGAGAGAGGGAAAGAGAACAGGACACATGGAGGGAGGAGGAATCAGGGGGTTTCTGAGCACTCAGGGTTTGTTTTTGTAATGAGGTCAGTTATCTGGTGTGGTTGGAAGCCTGACTGATAAAGACTTGTGTGTGTGTGTATGTGTCTAAAGCCTCTGATTTTGTTGTCAGTGTACTTTTCAAATACTTTGCACACACACACACATACACTCACTTAAAGTGAGGGAGTTAAGGTGCAGAAAACACCAGCATTATTTGTGATTAGTATGCAAAGTTGCGTTTTGCGCTCTGTCAAAGCAGCACATTGTGTTCAGGTTTGCGGGCGAGGGTCCGTGTGCGGGTGACACTGGGGGTAAACACACATCATGTGATGTGGACCGAGCAGTAAGGCAAAGTACAGAGAAATACATCACACCACTAACCTGACATTAACCTCCTGGACAGTCACAAATAACCAGTGAGGGAACGATAGCAGAATGTTAATGCTGCTCTTTTCAAACAGTGAAGGCATGTAGTGACCGGAGTTTTTCAACTTTCTCTCAAACAGGTGTGGAACAGGTTGAAATTTAGGTCATTATTTGCTGAGAATCGTCTCCTTTGCCATATGGTAAAATTACAAAAGATGCGTCACACCAGGTTGACACCATTGGCTCTTGCGTGTCATCTGGCCAGTGCTGACACAGCAGGTTTGAGGATGTAGAAGTGAGATTTATCAGCTCTTTAATTAATCATCTGATTAATTAGGTTCCTAGTGGCTGCTGTCTAGTCCTTTTGTTAAAAGTCATACAAGTTTGGACTGACTTGAGTGTTGAGGACAATTTTCATTGTTGGCTAAATTATGTTTTTAAATCATGGGGCTTGCACAAGTGCCACAGTTTGTGCTTTTAATACCTTTAAAATCATGGGAATGAAAGAGGAAAAAACTGCTTGCCATCCCTGTCATGCTGTGTGTCTCCTCCCTGGGCTGGGTCCTCCTGCAGGCAGGGTGTTTGCTCTCCACCCCGAGTGAATAAACCTCCAGCAGGACACTCCTCTGCCGTCAGTCACTGTCCTAGTGTTACTGAGTCACTGCTCCTGAGGGGAAGACCTTAGTCACTCACACACACCCTCATTTGACATTTGTTGACGCGGTACGACCTTGTGGTCTGAATTATTCGGTCCATGGCAGCCACCCCTCTTTTGTGGTCAAAATTCAGCTCTCAAATCTCAGGGTTCCTGTTTTTTGCCTTTCAGAAGCATCAAAGATCAAAAGCGTCTCATTCACAGATTCAGTTTCCCCGCAGGGATTTGTGCTAAGTGGGCCATGAGTGCATACATGAATAAATAAGGGCGCTAAAAATGGTCAAATTCCCCACAGCCTCTGAATCACGCTGCGTTTCGGTTTGTTTGTATGCATTGAATGACCCCCTCTCTCCCCTCGTCTGCAGGTTGCCGTGGTGAAGATGAAACACACGGAGCGTGTTTACGCCATGAAGATCCTTAACAAGTGGGAGATGCTGAAGAGGGCTGAGGTAAAGATCTCCATTTAAAATGCTCACAAATGCTACAAAAGATTAAATATGGCAACAATTTGAAATCTGGTATTGAAAACAATGTTTCTGTCTATATGGATTGATTCCATTATTGGGCAGCTTAAGTCATTTGTCTCCTTGGTCATTTTTTTGAGTCTAGAGTCCTGATCCTCCTACAGGGGCTGTAGAAAGGGCAGTATAGCCAGTACCAGACCTCATCCTAAAGGCCAGATGCAACCAAATGGCTGTAAGGTCTAAGAGAGTCTAAAGTAATTTTTCTTTCTACTTAAACTACTTCTTGAGGCAGTTTGAGGCCGATCAGTTGTGAAAGTGACCGCAGGCCTCCCAGAGGCATGTCAGAAGAACTTTTGTCACTTGGGCTTGTCAGTAATCCTCTTTGAGGTTCCCTGGGCTTCTTTCATTCCTGCTTACGCTTCCAGAAACTCCCATATCTTCAGTCTAACAGCCTTTAGACCTTCAGAGTGAGATAAAAACAAATTACTGTAGGAAAGACTTTCATCAGAGATTGAAAAAGCCATGTTATATCATCACTGCAGATGGATGTAGATTGTGTTGGATTTGATGTAGGTGATTGATTCATTAAATGAGTTACCAAATCATTCTTGATCCCTAAAAACCAGGACAGAACAATTAATCAGAGGCTGATTTATCCTTCTGTGATTTAAATAAACATCAGGATGTAAGAACAGATGTTTGACAGCGTCTGTTTGCATCTTCTGTAGACGGCGTGTTTCAGAGAAGAGAGAGATGTCCTGGTGAATGGAGACTGTCAGTGGATCACCACCCTGCATTATGCCTTCCAGGATGACAACTACCTGGTGAGCATCTCCACCCCTCCACACAGCAGTTCTTCTGATCATTCAATGTCTGAAAAAGTGTTGAATCAGTGTTTGGGTAATTAAAGCTCATTTCTCCTCCTGCAGTACTTGGTGATGGATTATTATGTGGGCGGTGACCTGCTGACTTTGCTGAGTAAATTTGAGGACCGTCTCCCAGAGGACATGGCCAAGTTCTACGTGGCGGAGATGGTTCTTGCTATCCACTCCATCCATCAGCAGAGATACGTGCACAGGTGAGAATCACAATCAGCCTGAGACGTTCATGGACCATCTTATGCCAAGAACATGAAAACGGCAACGGCTGCCCATCACTACAGCTGTAGTTTGATTAGCTGCCTTCTGCTTGATCACTAGGAGTCAGAATAGGTTTCATCAGTCTGACAGGAAACAAAGTTGAAAGTCAAGTCAGTGTTAGGGTTGAGTAAAAGATGGTAGGACTGTCTGTTTTGGGTGAACTGTCCTTTTAACAGTTGAATCTGAGATGCTCAGTAGATTGTGAATCAGAAATCCTAGAGCACACCTAAATGATCTGTTCTCAGAACTGTGTGTAATTTTTTACCCCTCCACCCCTAAATCTAACTAAGGTTTGGCCAGAGTAAACAGCGTTGTGGACCAGACTTCATGCTGATGGTTAAAAATCATTCACACAAGACTAGATCCAGACAAAACAACATGCAGAACATTTGTTTGAACATGTGCATGGAAATAAAACATTGCCCGTGTTGGACACAATTGACCCACAGTACCACACCCACATAAAGCATGTAATGATTGCAGATGGGCTGTGGTTTGTTCTGGCCTGCAGGTCTGGTTCAGGGGGCTCGTCCTGGTTGCTTGTACTGGACTGCTATCCGGGCCAGCTGAGCCCCATGTTCCTTCTTTTCCTGGAAGCTTGTATGTTTCCCTTTTGACACCAGCATCGGCGTTAACCCTGTTGCCACAGCCAATCACAACAGCCCGTGAAAGAGGGACCTTTTAAACAGCTATTGTTTCACATTTACTAGGAATATTTTCTATTTTTTGTTCTTGCTGAGCAAAACCCTGTTTTTATTGGGTGTAACCCTTTGGCCCCCTCAACAGAAATATGTGTACATTATATATCACTAACTTCACTTTATAGTAGTTTAGTGGGACCGTTGGTGACCAGCCTGGCAAACCAAACAGCAGCTGACTGAAGTAATGATAGAGTTTTAACCGCACATGTGTCCGTACAGTGAGATTGTGAATGGTGTTATTTGTGAGGGTGTGTGATGGTGTGATGAGGTTTGACCCCATGTTTACTCTGTACCCGCTGTGCTCACCATGGTGCCAGGATTGTGAAACAGAGGGCACTGTGTGTGGGGTCCAGCCATATAGAGACAGAAACTGTGTGTGTGTGTGTGTGTGAAAGGAAAAAATAGTGCAGGAGGGTGAACAAAGACAGGCTATTTACATGGAGAGCAGGGCATTGGCTGGGCATGGAGAAACAGCCAGACTGGAGATCATCAGCCATCAGGGTGGGTTGCCCACTGGATTTAAAACACCCCCCAGCGCAGGGCTATATCAGCTGGGTGAAGAACCGCATGCCAGCTTAAGAATGGATGTTATTTTTCCTCTGTGCCACAGCATTCTGTATAACTCTTATAAATCTTCTCACCCTTCCCCTTCTTAACTATATAATTTGCTTTTGTCTGTTAAACACAATAGCAGGTTTTAGGAGGAATGTTATGCTGATCTTGGACATAACGTGACAGTGAAAAGTTGTCAGTTTCTGTCAAGATCTCTTTGTCTGTCAAGGACAAAAAACACCAAGCATTTAGAAAAATATCCTAAATTTGTTTAAGGAACACATGGAAATTTAACTCAAGGACAAATGACGTTTAGCATCATTGATGTTAAACCTTGTGTGACGTGTTTTGACACGCGAAAAAATGAGACTTAACCACTTCAGTTAATAATGTTGTCAGTGAATCAAGACTCATTTATCTTTTCACCACACAGAAGCTGTCATATGGCTTGCGGAGTCACGTTGTATTTACATGTGTTTCTGTTTTATTTTGAAGCACGACAGCCTCTTGTCACCATTCACTTTTATTGTAGAAACAGCAATGTAAACATTGTGCTAAACTAAACAGTCTCATTTTTGGTGGAACTATCACTTTAAATCTTCTTGAACTGTTCAGTGTTTAAAATGTGCTTCGTGTTCCACAGGGACATAAAACCTGACAACGTTCTCCTGGACATGAACGGTCACATCCGTCTCGCCGACTTCGGCTCCTGTCTGAAGATGATGAAGGATGGCACTGTGAGTATGATGAAGATCTTCAGTGTGGCACTGAAACCACAGGCTGTTTGTCACCAAGACAGGGTGGTCTCCCCTTTGCCCCTCCACAACCCCCACCCCCCCGTGCTCCTGACATTGATAGAGTTGGTTTTAGTCCTGTTGCTAGTTAGAAAGCCTAACAGACTCATGAGTCACCAAACTGCTGTGATAAAAAGACTAAGACCAAATCAGCTTTTATCTCCTTCTATTTCTGAGCTTCCTGTGTGTCAACAGCTTGTAGAAACGCAGAAATAGACTTTTACATTTAAGATTATCTGCTGTTTTGTGTTCTATCAGCGTGACCCTAAAAAAAGCTGTTTTTGGATCAATTTAAATCAATCGGCATATCGGCTATAGCATGGAAACGGGTCGATAAAATAAACCGATATAATTAATAAACCAATCATTTATTAATTAACTGCGAAAAGACATTGTATGTCTGTTGCAAATCATGATTTATCTGTACAAAACAATTTGACAGACATCATAAAAAAACATCAAAAAAGTAAATGATTGCTCAACACTCACTTTATTCATGCATCATCGGAATCGCCCAATAGTAGACATGTCGCACCTAAACAGCATTTTATTGGAGTAAAAATTGTTCACGCCCACCGTGCAAGACTAATTAATCATTCTAGAAGAATAACCTGAGGTCAAGACATTGAGAATGTTTTGACTGCTTTGTATGTTTTCTCAGGACATGTTTTATGAGCATGATTGAGCAAGACTTGGCATCTTAAATATTACACAACAAGAATGTTCTTTCTTACTGTCACGTTATTGCTTTTGTCTTATTAGCTGCAGCCTCGTTTGTGACCTCACTTCCTGTTGTTCTCTGTTTAGGTCCAGTCCTCAGTGGCTGTGGGGACACCAGATTACATCTCTCCAGAGATCCTGCAGGCCATGGAGGATGGTATGGGGAAGTATGGGCCAGAGTGTGACTGGTGGTCTCTGGGCGTCTGCATGTACGAGATGCTCTACGGCGAGACGCCCTTCTATGCTGAATCCTTGGTGGAGACCTACGGAAAGATCATGAACCATGAGGTAGGCTTCATCATTTATTTGTATTTGTTCAGTTTGGTTCCTCTGTCAGGCATGATCTATTGGGTCTGTTAACAATGCTGTGTAAACAGCATTTAAAGACTCAACTTGTGCTGATGTGCATCATTATATTGTGGTTTTGGTCATTATACTGTGGTCTGATTTCCTAACCAAACTGGAAAACCCTTTAAACATTGACTGGTCTGTTTTGCACTATTTAGGAGCGCTTTCAGTTCCCCTCCCACATCACGGATGTGTCTGAGGAAGCTAAAGATCTGATCCAGCGTCTGATCTGCAGTAGAGAGCGCAGGCTGGGTCAGCACGGCATCGATGAGTTCCAGAAACATCCCTTCTTCTCCGGCATCAACTGGGAGAACATCCGCAACACAGAGGCGCCATACATCCCTGACGTGAGCTCTCCATCAGACACCTCCAACTTTGACGTGGACGATGATGTGCTGAAAAACCCGGTTGGTGTCACTCAAAAATGCTTTTATTTTTGAATAAATTTTTTGAATCTTTAACAATCTAATGTGTTTGAATCTAATGTGATGCATTTCTTTACATTTTCAGAGTTTTAGTAACTCTTTCACGTTCATTAGTTTGTTTAAAATGGCCTTGCAGTTTGACAGATTAGCTTTTAAAAGTTCAAATACTTGACCTTGGACCTTCTCTCTGTGACCATCCATTTTCTTTCTGGCCAACAGGACATCGCTCCGCCGGTCTCACATACAGGTTTTACCGGGCAGCACCTGCCCTTCGTGGGCTTCACCTACACCACAGACAGCTGCTTCTCAGACCGCAGCAGCGTGAGGAGGGTGGCGCTGGCTGATGGGGGTGCGGGAGATGATCTTCAGGATGGGGGGCTGCAGGTGGAGGCCTTTGAGAAGAGGATTCGCTGTCTGGAGCAAGAGAAACAGGAGCTGAGTCGCAAGCTACAGGGTAATGAAACTCCACCTCCACTCCACCCGTCTCATAAAAAACATCACAGTGAGCTTCTATAACATTTAGTAGCGTTAATAGTTCTGTGCAGAGATTGTACAGAGTTTTCAATGCACTTGATTTCAATGCACTAAGTCAGCTGCCAAATGCAGCTGAAATAGCAAAAGTGTCAAAAACAGGCGTAGTTTTTAGACATTCCTCAAAACTGCTTGTACCTTCTACTTGTGCTTACTTGCGGTATTCAGCGCTCATGTTTGCATTAAGCCTAAATACTTTCACTGTTAGACAGTTTCAGAATGTTACGAGATTCAGGCTTTTACACAGGACACGTTCAGACTGATTTAACAAACTTTTAACTTGACAGCATTTTTAATGAAGGCAATTGTGAAATTGACTAAGTAGTAAAAGTGTATTGTTCATAATTTATTTTGCCACATGTGAGAGAACTTGCAGGGTTTTCCAGACCAAAAGAATTGGTCACAGAACGCCGTCTGAAAGTCTAAAAGCTAATTTTATAAAAATTTGTAATGCAGGAATAAAATAGTTACATTCTCTCTGTCTTTTGATGATATAACAAATGTTTTTTCTACACGTGATTTCCCAGAATCCACTCAGGCTGTTCAGTCTCTTCATGGCTCTGGCCGTGGGGCTGGCACACTCAGCCGTGATAAAGAGATCAAAAAACTCAACGAGGAAATCGAGCGGCTGAAAAAGAAACTGGCAGGTGAGCGGTCACCTGATTCCTGTTAAAGAGTTTTACATGATAGTCACGTCAAAGCTCTACATGCATGTCAAGTTTATTAAAAGGTGGGAACTGATATGATGCGGTTTTGGTCAGGATTACTCAACATCACTTATAGGGTGTAACACTTGATTGGTAAAATGTTTCAAAATCAGTAATGAAAAAATTAACAAATTTCATTGGTTGTGGGCTGTGGCATGTGGAGTTTAATGATGTCACTTTACAGTAGTGAATAAAATGGCAAGAAAACTCTTCATGACCCAAAACACAGGAGCTTCAGAGGGAGTCAAAAGCATAGAGTTTCATTTGACTGCTTGCGGTTGATAGAGAGGGTTTTCCCTGCAAGCATGACTTGAATTTCACAGATATATTCTTACCTGTAAATATAAAATCAGTCGCCTGACTTAAAGACTTCAGTGAGCATGTGTTAATGCCATCATTTTGATATGCACAGTTAAGTTATAAAACCCTATTTATTGAGCCGGTAACCGATGAAATCTTCACTCTAAGTGATTTGTCCCTCCTCAGATTCTGATAGGCTGGAGCACCAGCTGGAGGAGGCGGTGACCCTTCGACAGGACTTTGAAAGTTCCTCCACCAAACTGAAGGCCCTGGACAAGCAAGTCAAAGCCCTCAAGCAGGAGAAAGAGGAAATTCATAAGGTATGCATGACTAGAGAGTGCTGTTATCCTTCACTCTTTTTACATGCCTAAGAGCTGAAAGAAGCACACTTACCAGTTTATCCCCTTTTTATAGTGACAGAAATGTAGAAATACCATGATTACCTTCAGAACAAGCCCACAGTGACATCATATCCTGTGCGTGATAGAGATAACATGCTGAGATCCACCACAGACACCAGAAACCTTTGCCAGAGAACTTCTGCCTGCTTTTCTAATTCTCTTGTTCCCTGCCTCATGCTTGTCCTTATTCAATCAGGAGATTTATAAACACTGGACCCCTTCATCAGAATTAATGTCAGCACCCCCTCACACAGGGCAGGTCAACATTCTTAACACGCATCACATTTTTAGCTAATTTGATTTGTCTGTCAGTTCTACTTGACTGTTGACCTTAAGCCCTGATTGGCTCATACCCACTGAAGCTTTTCAAGCCTGCAGTAGGAGAGCAGTTGTGACCTGCCATCAATAAAAATAACATGTAACATTTGCCTGCATTAATTTCACGCAACGGCAGAAGCAGGTCGAAATCCATTCTTACGGGTGTGCGTACGATTTCCACTATCTTCCAATTCTCCTGACGATTTCTATTTTTCACTCAGCCTCTTTTTCACTTCCTTCTCTCCAGGCACGGCTGCTCTTCTTTCACTCCATCCACGACTTCTTTCTCACTCTCTGATTCGCACGTTTGTTTCTCTGCTGTCGTCTTCTCAGATCCTTGCACCTGTTCTCATTCGTCCCTGGCCTTCATCTCTGTCCTGTTAATGTCTTTTTTCTCTCTTTCGTTTCTATTTTCCAGCAACTGGTGGAGTCTCTGGATCGCCTGAAGTCTCAGACCAAGGAGCTTAAGGACGCCCATCAGCAGAGAAGACTGGCCATGCAGGAGTTCTCTGAGCTGAACGAGCGCATGGCCGAGCAGCGCTCGCAGAAGCAGCGCCTGTCGCGGCAGCTGCGGGACAAGGAGGAGGAGATGGAGGTGGTCATGCAGAAGATGGACACCATGCGTCAGGAGATCCGCAAAACTGAGAAGGCCCGCAAGGAGGTGAGCATCGTGGGAGGGGCTTTGCAAGCATCAGGGGGAGGGCGGGGCCTTGCGAAAACAGGTGCTCTGTTAGGGCCCGTTCTTACATGTCACGATGAAGCGCGGTAGAATAGATGAATCAAAACGCAGTTGTCTGTGGGCACGTTAAAGTATTTTTAATCTGATAGTTCATCTTAAAGCGTTGTGCATGCTGCAACTGGTGCAAATGAAGCCAGCTCAGATGGATTAGGTGCTTGTTACAAACAGGATTAAATGGGTGTATATGGGTGTATTAGGGTGTCTGTGTACACAGAAAAATGTGAGGTGAAAATGTGCACTTGATTGAAAGGGGCAGGGTCACGCCCCTCATGTAATGTTATGATGATTTTAGATCTGTTTTTAAAGCAAATGGAGATTAATTGTTGGGGGCTTTCAATCAGAAAGATGTATTTACACTATGTGTCATTCCAAACCGTTGCCGTCTGGCTCCCGTCAGTTGTTTGTTACTCAGCACCAACATGCTAGTTAGAAACAAGGTCTTAGAACTCAGCACATTTTTGAAGTTCATTAGTCACGCTCCACAGATATAGGAAATGCAACTCCTTAGTTCAGCTCAGCGACTCCACATCTCCCTAGACAACAACAGGAATGTCTTTACGCCCTTCCCCGCCGCCTCCCGTCTCTACAGACCAGCCTCCCGGACCCCATGACCTCCCCTGGACCTCAGGGCTAACTAGAGCCAGATGGGCGACACCGACCATGGTTCAGGCTCACTGCTGACCGCATCTGGATCAGGGAAACGGGAAATCACTGGCCTCTCCACCTTCTTAGCCACCAGACCCTCCCCCATTTGTGCTCTTTCTCTCTTTGTCTTCTTTTATGTCTCTCTTAGACACAAAACTTTGAGCGGATGTGTCTTGGGGCAAATGGAATTGTTGCTCTCTTGATGTGAAGTTTCGATGTCAGGAAGTCTTTCATAGTCAGAGACAAACAGCTCCCTGAGATCAAAATGAAAGATGTCAGATGGGTTGTGTTTCAGTACTGGAATGTCACACAGTGTTTGTGTCTGGTTGAAAGTAGGCAAAGATGGTACCAGAGTACAAGAATGACCAATATGAGTTCTGATTTCATTCATGTTGATTTTATTGTTTGTGTGTGTGTGTGTGTGTGTGTGTGTGTTTGTTTGTGTTTGTGTTTGTGTTTGTGTGTGTGTGTGTGTTAGCTGGAGTCTCAGCTGGAGGATGCGTGTGCTGAAGCCTCTAAGGAGCGTAAGCTCAGAGAACACAGTGAGATCTACTCCAAACAACTGGAGGGTGAACTGGAAACACTCAAGGTCAGAGGTCACATCTTTCACTGCCTCATTTCTCACCTGAGACACTAGAATTCTGTCAAGCCATCATGCAGTTTTTTCTGTAGCTCAACTGAGTGGCCAAGGTCAAGGGTTTGGTTGCCAGGTCATGCACATAATATATAAATAATATGCCTCTCATAATATATAAAGCCTGAATGCATTGTAGGCCTAGGTGATGCTTCACCCCAAAATTAAAAAAAGACAAAAAATAGAAACAATGAAAAGTATATTTTTTAGGAATATTATGTTTTTTTCACAGTGCTGTGTTTTAAAAATTCTTTGGCTGTCACCCGGGGTCTAAACCTAAATGTTAAACATGGCTAGAATGAACGTGTTTATGGCTTACTTTTAGTTGTCATTACATAAAGATGGCATAGGAGAAATATAAACATCCAAGAAAGATATAGATTTATGTGGCGCTTTACTATTGCTTGTTGCTTTACCATGTTGTGTCCGACTTTCACGCTCTGATTGTTGACCTCTCTGTTTCTTAGGTGAAGCAGGGAACCGGTCGGGCCTCAGGCCTCGGGTCAGAGACCCAGCAGGAGCTCACCAAGGTGAAGTCTGAGCTGGATAAGAAAATGCTGTTCTATGAAGAGGAGCTGGTGAGGCGTGAAGCTTCTCACACTACAGAGCTGAAGAGCCTGAGGAAGGAGCTTCATGACTCTGAGGGCCAGCAGCTGTCCCTGCAAAAAGAGCTCATGGTGCTCAAAGACAAACTGGAAAAAGCCAAGAGAGAGCGGTGAGAAGCATTAGTGCTCTGTGAAAACAAAAACATGACGTGATTCCGGCTAGTGATGGATCGATATATTAGCCAAGCCGATTAATCTGCCGATATTCAGACATTTTATCATTATCATCATCAGATGATAATCTGGCAAGTTGGCAAATGGTACATGAAGAATTTTAGATAATTTGAGTAGGTTTTGAGTAAATATTGTCTAAAATGTTTCATTTCAGCAATTTGTGTTCATTTGATGTCATTAAGTTGAATTATATGTAAAACAGGCATTGAATGACTTTTGACCCTTTCATTCTCTCTACATCCACAGGCAAACTGAGATGGATACTGAGACCACGGGCGCCCTGAAAGACAAATATGAACGGGAACGCAATCTCCTGTCTGAGGAAAACCGGAAACTCACTGCCGAAACAGACAGGGTAGGAAGTTTCATTTTTTTGTTGGCTAGGAACAGCAGTGAGTGTCAGTCTATTGGAGTAATATTGGAGTAATATTGGAGTAATATTGGAGTAATATTGGAGTAATATTGGAGTAATATTGGGGTAATATTGGGGTAATATTGGGGTAATATTGGGGTAATATTGGGGTAATATTGGGGTAATATTTGGGTAATATATTGGATTAATATTTGAGTAATATCTTCTGCAGCTCTGCACTTTTGTGGACAAGTTGAGCGCTCAGAACAGACAGCTGGAGGATGAACTTCAAGATCTGGCATCTAAAAAAGAGAGCGTTGCTCACTGGGAGGCGCAGATCGCCGAGATCATCCAATGGTGAGAAAGACATGGAGACAATTACAGCCCTTCTTTTCTGAGGAAGTGTACCAAATATATTGATGACTCATCATGCACTACACAGATTTTTGTCCAATCAAATTCTCTTTAGATAGAGAATGTCCATCCCCCTAATACCATGACTAGCATGTTGTATATCATAGCAATGTTTTGTGCAGATAGCAGAAGTTTATGGCTGGGGTGTGACTAAGCTTTATTGGCTTTTTTAAAACAAACAAAGAGTGAGTTGGTAAAAAAAGACTTCACTCACGCGCATTAGCCATTTGTATACTTTTATTTTAATAATACCATTAGTGAAATACTATAAATCTTGGCATGCCTGTGTAGCAGTTGCCTTTAGTTTATAATTGCCTATGTAGTTTATTAATGTTTATGTGTGTGCGTGTTTGTAGGGTGAGCGATGAGAAAGATGCTCGTGGATATCTTCAGGCTCTGGCCTCCAAGATGACGGAAGAGCTGGAATCTCTGCGTAGCTCCAGTCTGGGATCCAGAACTCTGGTAAACATCAACACTTACTGAGATCACAACATGCCTCCTCACAGCTGCATAATCAGACTTTCACTCTAAACAACTGGTTAAACAGCTGATCTGCTCTTATGCTCCACTTTACAGTCTCTACAGTCTACTTCTAATTCTGTCAGTGAGTGGAAAGCTCTCTCTCTGTCTCTCTCTCGCTTTCTCTCCTCTCATAAGTCCTCTAAGCTGTAGCACAGTAACATCATAGGCTGATAAAAGACCAAGTTTTCGTTAGTGTTTAAAAAGCAGATGTAATAGAAATTGCGTGAAGGAACGCGTCTTGTTAGCTTTGTAGGTGATATATTAGTGTTTGATTTAATATTCTTCAGTAAGGAGGTTAAGGACACACTGTTAAGGGATATTGAAATTTGTGTCTCTCCCCCAAGAAAGTTATTATTATTATCACCTTATCGGGATCTGCTGATAAGAACTGTTGACTCGTAACCAAGAAGGTTTGGGTATCATCCAAAGATGCAGTAAACTTCTCCAAGTAACTTAATTGGTATAAATGCTGGTCTGGCAGCTGGTAAAGGTGAATAAAAAAATGTTCTGTTGTGGTTTTATTCATTTAAAAGGTTATTTCTCTCAAAAGATTTAGACAAAGTATTTTCCAGAATTATTTAATGTATGTAATGGAATCTGTTTAATAGATCTAGTTGTTGTTTTTTTTTTTTTTTTTTTTGTGATAACTTTAATTACTGTATCAGCAAAGCTCTGGAGGAAACATCTCATCCCAGAGGTCTATGGTGGCTCCTCGGGTCACCAAGCGGGTGAGTGCCTCCATCAGACCTCCAATTAGTGTGGAGCAGTTCCAGATAGAAGCCGGAGCACAAGATTGTCCTCTTGGCTATTGGCCAATCAATCTTTCATTTATCTGTCCAGGCTCCCTAAAGAGCGTGTGAAATCAAAAAGTTTTATGGCTTTTAGACAATGTCTGCTAGCTTTTAAGCAATATATAGGGAACAAAATTATTCAGCAAATAAATGCATTTTTAAATTGACAGGTTTTCTCTTCTGGAGAAATACTCAAAACAATTTTTTGTCCAATCAGATTTTGTCTAAAAAGAAAATGTCCTCCCCCTAAAACTACTGACTAACACAACATAACATAACATTACTAACAGGTTTTTTTTATGCAAATAGCAGAAATTTTCACAAACTTTCACAGGGCAGATGAATGAAAATATATCAGCTCTCTTCATTGCTAAGCATAATTCATAAAACATGGAAAACATTTCAGATAAGCTCACCTCCATTGTTCTGAGGTCAGTGTGTAGACTTTCCGCTTGCTCGCTATTGGATGGATATCGAATCAGTTTTGCTGAGAGCTCATTAACTTGATAAGCTTGAACAAACGACTGAGTTCTGCAGTATAAGGTCGGATCATGAGTGCTTTTGAGAGAGCCACATTGGAAAGTACCCGCAGTCTCAGAGCACTAATGTAAACCTGATGAGTTCTGCCAGGAACGCGTCCATCACGGCTGCCCACTTCCCATCAGCTGTGAAGTCACACAGGCAGAAGCCACAAGCATGAGGCATCGTCAGATCCCTGGAATGTTTGTGCGTTTGATCATGTAATCCTCTTTCTTTATTCCACAATATTCAGCTGTCTCTCAGCCATGTGCCGTCTCCTTCCTAAATCACTGTCTCGTTGGTGCATGTGATCATGGAGACAAATCCTGTTTTGTAGCCACATGTATAAGTGCTGGAATGCCCCAATAACAGCTGAGATCAATAGCTATTAAACTGTAGGAGTTTTAAGATAAGCCCTTCTAACCAAGTTTTTGGATTTATGGAAAATGCATCTTAAGAGATTAATTTCATTTCAGCTAAGGAGATATTTTCCGTGCTATCATACTCTGTTTGAGAGGCACTTTTCCATACATGCTACTTTTTGTTTGGAATTTTAAGTATCTTCTGGCATTTTAAACATGAAATTTTTAAAAACTGTGACAATTATGTGCTGTCTGCTCGTAGAAACAGGATTTTATGTTCTGTGCTTTAACCTGCTTCAAATTTAAGCTAATAGAACAGAAAAGTTTTGTCTTAAGACCAAATTGTTAACATAACTCATTACAATGTGATCGTTTACGTTTATATTTTCCTATTTGTCTTTTCCGTCTCCTTTCCTTGGCCAGGATCCATTGTGGAAGGTGCGTCGCAGTCAAAAGTTGGACATGTCTGCCCGTCTGGAGCTGCAGTCGGCCTTGGAAGCCGAAATTCGTGCCAAGCAACTGGTTCAGGAGGAGCTGCGCAAGGTCAAAGCTTCCAACATCTCTTTTGAGAGGTCAGTGTCTGATTGTGCTGTAATTACAAACCTTGAGAAACCATTTATTCTAAACATTAATAATAGAATTGGTTGAGCTGCATAATTTGTGTTTGATAAATAGAAATTTAAAGGTGGCACGTTCGATTCTTGTGACAGCCTCTATAAAACACTGTGTCTTTTAAGCAGGAACTTAACTCCATGTTGGTCTAGAAGCATAAACATACATTTCTCTCATTTGAAACTAAGACAGGTGTTAAGACATTATTCTGTACAGTAGAAGACTTTTTGAACTCTCATGTCCTACAGCAAACTGAAAGACACAGAGGCCAAGAACAGAGAGTTGGAGGAACAGCTGGAGAACATGAAGAAGGAAATGGAGGAGAGCCGTTCACGATCAGACAAAGGTAAGACTGCTGATACATCTGATATGACTTCAGCTACAGTCATAGAAACACGAGAGACAGTATTACTGATCATAAACCACAGGTATATTATCTAATCTGCTGTCTGATTTATCAGCGTATGAAAAGAGACTTGTGTAGTTTCATATCGCTCCTGACCAGCTGGTGTTTTCTCATCTGTAGGCATGAAGCTACCAGACTTTCAGGACTCCATCTTTGAGTACTTCAACACCTCCCCCCTCGCCCATGACCTGACATTCAGAGTGAGTGTTTCTGATTATTTCTGCCTGATGGATCTCCTGATGCATTATGGGCCTTCACAAGCCTCTCTTTGTTCATGGCATCATCATCAGAGTGTATCGGAATCATGACGTGATGTTTATTGTAGCCACATAGAAACACGGGCGATTGTAAATGTCTAGCAGCTGTCAGGTGGGCGCGGGTTCCTGGATTCCCTGGTTTGCTCAGTCACACTTTCATCTGAAGTGTTGGGGGTGTTTTAAACAGTACGCTGTAGGTGACAATGTTGCTTTTGGCTACAATCAATGTTGCTGTAAAAACGCTGTTTCATGTTGCATGCCCGTTATAGCGTATGAGGCTAACAAAACTAACAAAATGCCCCTTATTTGTCCTGAAATATTATTTCTCCATTAAATAGGTTAGCAGTAAATAGCACAGAGCATACGAATAGTGCCCATGAATACATAAATGTGTTTGATGGTCAGATATTTGTCTGAAATGTCTTACTTGTTTACTATTTTTTTATGTAAGCCACAGTGTGCACTATATAGGGAACACAGGATATTTTGGACACTCCCATTGTTTTTACCTCATATGGAGTATAACAGCCTTCATTCTGCTCATGTAGATTTGTAATACAAGCAACACAAAATCACTCCCATCAGTTATTTCTCAGAGCAGTGACAGTTTGCATTGAAATCGTTTCTGATGACTAAGATTGATGGACTACAATTAGTGAGTCAGTGAAGTTTCCAGCAACCCATCAGGCTTTGATCATCATTTAACTACAGATCAAAGCAAACTGATTATTTTGAAAGGCCAAAGCTCTGTTTGACACATTTAAAGCTCTTGCTAGGTGTGATCAGTGGATCATGTGATGTAGATCAGTGGACCAGGTCTACAGATTGTGTGGAAAAGGTTTCATGTCAAAGCTCAGAACAACAAAGCTGTGATACGTGTCATTTTATTTTTGTCCCTCAAAAAAAGGACTCCGTTTCGTCCTCATCCGCATCATCTCTGCTTGGGCTTTGGGATGAAGTAAGTTGGCTGGTCGAAGCTCTTCCCCTTTGACCCTTGACCTCGGCAGGAGTCGTCTGTCAGCAGACAAAACAATGAAACCCTTGCAAGTCTTTCAGAGCAAGAGTTTTGATGATGGTCAAGCGATTCATACAGTAGCTCTGTGCTTCATTTGTCTAAATTTACAGTACACATACTTGCTGTTTAAACCTAACCAGCATGCGAACATGTTTTTACATTTTTTTTGTCTGCTGGCCGTTTCTCTGCCGTGGTGCATCCAGAGGCTAGATTCAGTTCGATCTAATTGTAGGTGCTAAAGGTTCGAGGGTCAGTGCTTAGAGCCGTTAGTACTAACCAGCTCTTCATTGCCTTCTAACATCTTCAAAGGCTAACGCATAGAACATTACGCTTCATCTGACTAGACTGCAAACGCACTAAACCGTGTTAGTTTATTCTTAGACTGATGTTGATTGAATGATTGAGGAAAATATAAGTTGTAGTTTATTCAGAGGATGAGCTTAGTTTTAGGTTCAGACCATCATTTATGATTAGCTAATAAAGATTTAAATTTATGCTTAAACTTATGATCAATAATTATCACAAGCAAACATGTGACTTCTAAACATGTTATCAGTGTGACGTGTGACGCATTACTGCTAGTTTTTGGGTAAATTAATGGATGTTAATGGTTGACCTTCTTATCAGAATTTGTCTGGAACCGGATGACACTTTTTAGCAACAGGAAGTTGTAGGACAAAAGACACAATTTAGATGGAATAAAAATAGCACACGGCAAATGTTATTCACACATTCTGAGCTATTTCACTGCTGTCGTCTTTCCCTCAGACAAGCTCTGTTGGTGAAGCGGAAGCCACACCCCAGAAGTCAGACGTTCCGTCTTCCCCCACATCAGTGGCTTCAGAGCAGGACGTGAGTATCCACCTCACACTTCCTATTACATTCCCTCACTGTCGAACTTCCTGTCTGATACGATGGTCATTGATTAGTCATTCCTGGTTAGTCCTGGATGGAATGAAGCTTGAGAAATCAAAACTGAAGCAGAAACATAAGATGTCTTAATATGTTTTGGCTGCTCTGTTAGATCCATTATTTAGTTTGCTGGTGTCTCAAACTGCTCTTAATTGCTGTAGGAACCTCTGAAGCCTCAAGCTACCACCCCTGCTGCTCCTTCTCCACTTTATCAGCCCACTCTCATTGCACCAAAGGTACAGCTGGTCCACCATCCACCATCATTTCTCATCATTAGTCTGTATCTGTTGGTTCTTTAAAGTCTGTTGGCTTAATTCTTCGGCATCGGCTTGTGTTTACTGGACTAACTGTTCATATTTGTTTGTGTCAACAGCCTAAAGCTCACCAGCTGAGCATCAAAACCTTCTCCAGCCCGACCCAGTGCACTCACTGTACCTCACTGATGGTGGGTCAGATCCGACAAGGCTACGCATGCGAGGGTGAGCCAGCTGGCCGACCGAATGTCACTGATAAATAAAAGATACTGTGTTTTTGATTGAAGAAAACCCAGCTTCTATAAAATGGCAGCTTTTGGAGAAGATAAAGAGCTTTTGATCTTAATGAGGTTATATGCGGGTTTCAGCTGGGTTGAAACAGGAAAAAGAATGAAAATGTATTTCTTTTGATCTGTGTATGTGTGTGTGAATGTTTAATAGTCCCTCATTGTATCTGTCTTCTCTGTTTTAGTTTGCTCTTTCATCTGCCATGTTTCCTGTAAGGATAACGCTCCACAGGTTTGCCCCATTCCTCCAGAACAGGCCAAGAGGCCTCTGGGTATAGATGTACAGAGAGGCATTGGCACAGCTTATAAAGGCTTCGTCAGGGTGAGAATAATTATGACAATGTTCAGTCATGAATTATTTAAAGATTGCATAACACTTGCATGAAGCGTATGTATAAACGTCAAATATTATGAACTATTAATTTTGAGATGTGTTGCTGTTTTTTTATCAATGTAATACCTTTGGCATATCAGCTATATTATGAAAAAAGGCTGATATAACAAGCTAATAGTTTATCAGTTAACTCTGTGACGACACCGAGTTGTTTGATTTGAAACATATTTAATGATTCTGCAATAAACTAGCTAGCATACATTCACGCACGTGTTTTTGAACTTTGCTGATTTAAATTGTTAAAATTAAATGACAAATTATGTAATCGATTTTAATGGCAAAAGTTCAGATAAGTGTGCAAGTGACATATCAGAAATGGCAAATAGTTATTGGTGCATCCCTAAAAATTTAGTAAGTTTTGTGCTAAACTTCATCTAGTATCCTTCTCTTTATCACCTATGTGTTTCCTCGTCTTTCAGATCCCAAAGCCCACAGGAGTGAAGAAGGGCTGGCAGAGAGCTTATGCTGTAGTGTGTGACTGCAAACTTTTCCTCTATGAGGTGCCAGAAGGAAAATCCACACAGCCGGTTGTGATGGCCAGTCAAGTCCTTGACTTGAGGTCAGCGTTATTCAAGTTCTTACATCACGTACACTCAAGTCAACCAGTAATGTAGTGATCTGCTGATAGCCTAGATCAGGGGTCTCCAACAAGGTCTACAGACCTGCAGAGTTTAGCTCCAACTCTTATGAATCACACCTGAACCAGCCAATTAGGGTCTTCTAGAAACATTGAGGCAGGTGTGTTGGAGAAGGTTGGAGCTAAACTCTACAGGTCTGTGGACCCCCAGGAACATGGATTGAAGTCCCCTGAGTAAATAAAGCAGAATTTAATTGTAATGGGGACAAAAATGTTTAGATTAAAAAAGAACTGAAATATAGTAATATATCATTATCATGTACAGAAACAGTTAATTTTGAACCCAATCTTAATGTTTTTATTTTCAGAGATGAGGAGTTTTCAGTAAGCTCTGTGTTGGCCTCTGATGTGATTCATGCCAGTCGTAAAGATGTTCCCTGCATATTTAGGGTACGTTCCTGCAAAACATACATTGCCATGATTGCACATGCATGCATCATTCTGTTAACTGACTGTTTTCCCTGATTTCCGAACTGTGCAGGTAACGTCATCCGCTCTGAACTCCCCGATCCGTCCCGTGCCGCTGCTGGTGTTGGCAGAGAGCGAGGCGGAGAAGAGGAAGTGGGTGGGAATTCTAGAGGGCCTGCAGAACATCTTGGCCAAGAACCGCCTGAAGAACCGTGTGGTTCATCTGTTGCACGAGGCTTATGACAGCAGCCTGCCAGCCATTAAAACAACGCTGTCTGCTGCCATCGTAGGTCAGTGCTGAACTAGTGTTTTGTTATTGGTCAAGAACCGTGTTTATTTTTGTGATGATATACTGTAGGTACAATCTAATGAATATAAAATATGAAATGTGGAGGTTCCTGGGAACATTTATAATCACAAGATGTTTATTTTCATGTACAGGACTCCAATGAGCATAAACTCACTTGTCCAATAAATTCTCATATTTGGCCCAAATTGATGAGTAATGTTGTTGAGCACTTTTTAGGGAATAGTCTGTGGTGTGACTTATTCACAAACTGTATGTGTTGTGTTTTTCTCCTGAACTGCTGTTCTCTCTAAAGATCGAGAGCGAATTGCTTTGGGGACTGAAGATGGTCTGTTTGTAGTTGAGATCACCAGAGATGGTAAGACTCTTTTTGATCCTTGTTTTTTTGCTGTTAATTTTAGCGCTTCTGGAATGTTCTGCTAATTTCCCATGATCCTCTTTCAGTGATTGTTCGTGCCACAGACTGTAAGAAAGTCTGCCAGATTGAGCTCATCCCCAGAGAGAAGATGGTGGCCATGCTTTGCGGTCGCAACCGCCATGTGCACTTATACTCCTGGGCGGCGCTGGATGGCGCAGAGGGTGTTTTTGATGTCAAACTCACAGACACGAAAGGCTGCCAGACTTTGACCATAGGTACCCTGCGTCCGGGTGGCCCCTCGTGTCTCATAGCAGGGCTGAAGCGTCAGGTCCTCTGCTACGAAATCACGCGTACGAAGCCTCATCATCGCAAGCTGTGGGAGGTGCAGGCGCCCGGGGTCGCCCAGTGGCTGGGTATAGTTCGCGATCGGCTGTGCGTGGGTTACCCATCAGGCTTTGCTTTGCTGGCCATGCAGGGTGAATCTTCCCCTGTGAGTCTGGTGAGTCCGGCAGACCCCTCGCTGGCCTTTTTGGCCCAACAGCCCCTCGACGCGCTGCACGCTATGGAGGTGGGGGCCAACGAACTGCTGCTGTGCTTCAGTCAGCTGGGAGTGTACGTGGATGGACAAGGGCGGCGGTCCCGAACGCAGGAGCTGATGTGGCCCGCCACCCCACTTGCCTGCAGTAAGTTTCTGGGAGTGTGTGGGAAGTTCAACGTGATTGGTGAACGTCACAAGCAACTGTTTAAAATCTGCAAACAGAGAACACAAACTGTTTTGATCAGCTATAATTTCAGTTTCAGTTGTCCTTTAAGAAACTAATTCCACAATGTTTTGCTTAGTGAGTCTAAAAGTAGACATGAGATACATAAACTCATATCTGCCCTTTATAGGCTCTAATTCAAACTACCTGACGGTGTACAATGATTATGGAGTAGATGTGTTTGATGTCCACACTACAGAGTGGGTCCAGACAATTTCCTTAAGAAAGGTTAGTGACGTTTTTTTAATTTTTGGGTTTGTGTAAAAAGCATTGCTTCAAAGCTAATAAAGGGAGTTGATAGTTTGTTCATGTTGTAAAGCTGATCTGACTGTGGGCTGTCTGTAGATTCGACCTCTGAATGTGGAGGGCAGTCTGAACCTGTTGGGCATCGAGCAGCCACATCTCATCTACTTCAGCAACAACTCCTCAGGTGTGATCCTGCACACACACTTTAGCATCTTAGCACACACCACAGCATCTTAACAAACACACACACTCCAGCATCTCTACACATCTGTCTATAACAGGTGATGTATGGAAATGTATGGCTCCACCCTTTCTACTCCATTTACAATTCACTTCCTGCCCTCATTGGAAGATCTCTCTCTTGATAGAGAAGCTTTTGTTTGGTAAACTGGAATGACCTCATTGGTCACACCTCCTCTGGACTCACTGCCAACATTCAGTCACTGCAGCTCTGAGCTCAGAAATCCAGCTCTGATGTCATTGAACTGACTCCAGAATTAACTTTGCTCACGTGTAATTTGCATTTTTTGAATGTTCCTCTGGTAATAGATGGATACTGTGTTATATATGACATGAGCCGGTCTCAGTCGGACCTTCAGTGGGCAGTTTTGGCCTACTGGTTACTCAATCCTTGATTGTCCCTGACAAAACTTTTCACCGTCACAAAAACATTGAGTCCCACTCATAAAAATGTTACACTCTTTTTGGGGAACTTCTTTTGGTTTTTGAGGCTAAATGTTTTTCTACAGTGAGGGTCAGACTTTCTTTTTCTACTTGTAAACCATGTATAACAATCAGGGCTACTACCTAAATTGGTTTCCAAGCTTTCCTGCTTGTTCCTCCATCACGATTTTGATTTTGTTGCAGTTCCTTATAAAATTCTCCTGCCTGCCACCTTAACTAGTACAATGTTCTTGTTGGTTAATTTAGGTTAATTGAACTCTTGGGATAATTTCACACTTTAATTCTGACTGAAAGCGTCTGAGAAACCTTTGTCTTTCTTTAACGCCTCATATTCTTCTTTTTTTATCTGTACCTCATTTACTCTGTTGTTTCTGCAGAGGGCTGTGAACTGGCCATCCCTGAGACCTCAGACAACAGCAAGAAGCTGATGGTGAGGACACGCAGCAAAAGGAAGTTCCTCTTTAAAGTGCCAGAGGAGGAGCGACTACAGCAAAGAAGGTCAGATAGCTTCAGGTGATGATTACCCATAATGCCCTGCTCTTGCACAGCTCCTAAAACATTTTCTCTTTTTTTCAATAGGGAGATGCTGAGGGACCCTGAAATGAGATCCAAGCTTATCTCCAACCCCACCAACTTCAACCACGTTGCTCACATGGGTCCTGGCGATGGCATGCAGGTTCTCATGGACCTGCCTCTGGTACTGTCTTCATTCTGGCTTTGTAGAGATCAGTTCAAGCTTAGCATGGGCTGCTGAACACATTGTGCAATCCAGGGTGCTCATTTTAAGCTTATCTAGATGTATAAGCACATTTGATGTTGGTGACTGATAAAGCCTGGTAACATGAGGGGTAACCCAGCTCGACCCATCATGTTTATCAATGAATCCTTGAGCAAAGCCCTTAAGCCCAGGTTTCTGTAAGACAGTCTTGCTTCAACCCTGCTCACTGAGTCCCTCAGCCCTTCAGATTTTGTCTCTCCTAAATGAGATAATAACCTTCTAAATTAGTTTAGTCCAGGGCTTGTTATATTCACTCACAGGAGGCCACCATCCTGCAGAGGTCAGCTTAACATCAAACACACCTAAACCAGCTAGTCAAGGTCTTCAGTATTACTTATTACTTAAAACAATGAGAGGCAGGCATGTAAGAGCAGTGTGATGGATTTAAACAGATTCAGTCCAGCTTCTGACACCAGATAAGCAATCAGAATGTGTCACTAGAGATCTGTCACTCTTTTGGAAATAGCGAGACATTTTCCAGACTTTGTAAAATGGTGTCCTACAGCATTATCGAGATTTGAGTGCTTGTTAAGTTGTCGCTTTTTGACTATTTCTTAATTACCGATGCTGTTTAGATGCATGTTTAACTTACTGACCACCGAGACTTCGTGCTATTCATCCTAACATTCTTATTTTCATTTTACAACAAAGTCTTTTCTTTCTCTCTGCATGGTTCTTATTCAAAGCCAGTCAGCCCCACTCCTCCACCCTCACACCCTTTTCTCTCTCTCTTTTTTCTGCTCACTTCTTGTTTATCGCTCTGGTTGCGGATTGGCTCTGTCCTCTGGTTGCCGTGGCAGCAGCAGAGCGAGAGTCCCTCCCCCTCATCCTCTCGTCATCACGCCCTGATCTCCCCTCCGACCAACTTTGAGCACGTGTATCACATGAGCCCCGTGTCTGCTGGGCTCTATCTGCAGAAAGAGCCTTCACAGCAGAGCCTGCTTCAGTTCTCCTCTTCTTCCTCCTCTCCTTCCACATCCTCCCTGGGAAGGGTAGGCTAGAATCCCCCCCACTTCCTCTTCCTCCCCATTTCCCATCCCTGCCCCACCCCACCCACCCGCACTTCCTGTCCTCCTTCTCCTGTTATTTTATCCAGCAGTCATTTCTGTTCTGCTGAACTCTGTTTTCATGCCTGGGGTGCAGTGACTGATTTTGGGGGGGGGGGGGGTGGTTACAGTAGGGTGCTTACAGGGGAAATGGGGCGAAGTAAACATTTAATTTAAAAGCGAGTTTAGCTACAAGAACTTGGCACAGGATTCAAACACAGGGATTATGAGAATAGAGGGGCTCTATAGAGATTTTAGACAGTCAGTATGTACTCCAGTAAGTGCTCAGCTAGGGTCTAAATTTCTGTTCCTCTGCTGCAGAGCGTGATGCACACTCAGGAAGACCCGTCTAAAGAAAAGCCACGCCCTCTTTCCAGTATCTCACGGCAACAGAGGAGTAAGACCCACATCACACGCACTGCCTCCGGTGGGTGTTACTCCCCTCGCACAGACAAACCGTAATATTCAAATTAAATACGGCCTATTTACATACCAAACATAGTGAAACTCTTGTCCTGTATTTCTGAAGGAGGGGGAGATTTTGGAACAGCAGGGTCATCTCGCAGTATTTCTGATCCAGATCAAGACTATGAAAGAGAGGTAACACAATGTTTTCATTACACTCGCCCCAGATTTCAGTAACTTGTTTAATACATGATGGATGTCTTGGAGCATTTAGGTGCTTTTGGCCACTGAGACTCTCTTGTGTCCTGATTCTGTGGTCTGTAATAACTGCCCCAGTTCTCGTAGTAAAACTCACTAGCACTGCAGATACCCGTCTTAGACTCTTTTCACCGTTTATTTATTTAATACATCCTGAGGCTTGCATGAATTAGAAAAATTGACTAGTTGTTCAATAGTTAAAAATGTACACTTGTTAATCTTATCTTTATTTTTCCTGCAGCCTGACTCTGACTCTACCAAACACTCCACCCCCTCCAACAGCTCCAACCCCAGCAGCCCCCCCAGCCCCAACTCTCCCCACCGCAGTCAGCTGACTCTGGACAGCCTGGATCAAACCCTGGATGGCTGAGTCAGGAAAACACCCCATTTATTGCCCTGAACACGCATTAGACACCCTTCATATCCATCTGCTCTGCTAGGACTCCCTACGAAGTGCCAAGACTCTCTAAGGACACCTGCTCGGCCACCGCTGGGGCCAAAAGCTTAACGTTGCCGGGTGGATGCGAGAGGACATATCCACACAAGCGGAGCACTCTGGGACGTGATGTGTGCTGTCAGACATTAGCAAGACACCCCCTGAGCCATCTAACATATCCTGCCCCCTGGTGGAGATGTTGTGGTATTATTACTAACAGGGTCAGATTTAGCAGTATGATGGACTTGTTTTCAATTTTAATTTCATGCTATGCTCCTGCAAGTTTTTTTAGTTAGTTAATTATGTTAGTAAACAAACAGATGCGTCTGCTGTGTCAGCATTGAGTCAGCGCTTTTGAACAGGCCTAGAGGGCTGTTAGTTTCGCTTCACAGTACAGATCTAAGGGAAGAGACTTCTCACACTGTTTTTAAATGTATATTATCAGGAAATTGAACATTTTATCAGGGGGATTGAAGAGAAGCAGATATCGGAAGGAACAAACTGAGGATGTAGAACCGTGATGTTGTTCTATAAACAGTGTAACGGTTCTTCAGTGCTTGTCGGGGACCGGTGAAATTGCTCACCTCATCTCATATGAGCAACAGATCAGCGACACAAGGAGCAATTTTGTCTGACTTTGGGGGTTTCCAGAGGGCACTTTTATTGTTGTATAATCTCTTTCTCTCCAGTTCCACATTTTAAACCAGCCTTTATAATATTCATGTTTTAACATAGACGTTTCCCACAAAAATATCTAGTTGGTGGAACACTGCTTATCACCCGGGTAAAAGAAAGCAACAAAAAGCAACAGACTTTAAATATAGATAAGTGTTATAATAATTAAAAGAGGACGGCACACAGCTCAGAGTTTTCATAGGATTCCAGTAGTTCCTCTCAAGCTGCTTTGTGTGCTGTATTTAAAGATAAAAGTTTAAAAGAATATACATGATGAGGTTATCTCACTATAGCCATGCTCTGACTCCAGCTTATGATGTTTTACACGCATAAGCTCTTCAAACAGCCACGCGGGACTGTCACTGTTAAAGAATCCTATCGGGATGCTGATACGAATACGTTTGTTGATATCTGAGGACACGGGGAATACAGTCATGGCTGGCATATCCATTATCACTCAAGTGTGCCTTCTGTGCCAACTTTGTTTTCAGCAACCAACTGTCCGCAAAATTATTTCAGTGGTTTTAATAAGGCTGACGATAACGCATTAGATTGTTCTCCGCCCTTCTTAAACACTGTACGAAACTTGCACACGTTTTAGTCCGAGGAACTGATATTGCGTGAATGTTTGTTCTGTATCTTCTGACTCCCCGTGTATTTCACTTGTCCGTTTCATCAGATGAAAGTTTATCTTCAGAACACTACTGCTTTTACTTTAAAAGAGAAAAAAAGATCACAGGTGGAAATCTTTGTAATTATTGACTTGTTAGCCACATAAATTTGATCAAACAATAAAAGAGTAACTGTTGTGCTTTTTCTGTGTCAGGAAAATGTTCTTAATATCATGTATCTGAAAATTGTTCATAAGTTCAGGTGTACAGAGTTCCTGTGTGGATAATTACTAATAAATATGCCAGTTAGGAACTTAAGGGTCAATAAAAGTTAAGAGAACTGCAAACTTATTCATTGATATGATGTAATTTTTGCTAAGTAACATTAAACTCTGTGGTACAGTACATTCCTGTTGGCACTGTTTTACTAGTGCACTATATTCAAGTAGTACAATGTAATACTGCACACAACACAAAAATACTTTTGGCATACAAAATAAACTGAGACAGACACTGGGTAGAGGTCTTCTCAGTAAGTAAAATATAAAGAATAAAATTGCCTTTAAATTTTTTTTAAACGTAAATAAAAATCTGGAAGGGATGTTATGTGCAATACATAATTAAAGCACCATAAATTAATAAAAGTTTGTCATTTTTAACATTGGAAAGCAATGGAGAAAACAAATGCAGTTTATTCCCACAGTACACACCTATAACATTCAGGAAGTGCAAATGTTTGTTTTCTTCAAACAATAATGTTTACATTTTATTAATTGGATGTTTATAAATACAAAAATGACGTTAAAACAAAATAATGTTGTCGGACTTTTATTTTGGCGACATGTTGGTAGCAGAAAGTAACAGGAAGCAAATGTGACGTTTCGTGTAGATCTTCAGAAGGTTTGTTTGTTACACTGTATCATTAAATTACACAATCATTAAATAGTTATTCGTGCTCAGATGCGCAAAATGATATTAATTCAGATTAAATTAATGCAATTTATAAATGACATTATTAGCGTTATATCGGTAATAATCTCAGCTACAGTTTGCAGTGACAGTCATATCAGTAAATGAAGTGAGATGTTTATTATCATGTGGCATGTTGGCATGTCATGTAACCTGAAGGTTTCTGAAGGTTTCATGATCAGATCAGAGATCGTGGGGATAAACAGTAAGTGTTGATCAGTCTTCATGCAGTTTGGTTCAAACCCAGTTTTCGGTGTTCAGATGACACGAGCCAAACCCGAGGATGACGAGTACTGGAACAGCTCCAGATTCAAAGCCTTCACGTTTGATGATGAAGACGATGAGTTTTCACGGGTAAGTTCACTGTGATGGTGCTGTTGAGATCTGTGGAGTCCAGCTCCGTTTACTCCGTATGGCAATGATGACTGACTGGACACAGTGGCCAAAAAACCTCCAGATAATCTTCAGACAATGTGGTGTTGTCATTTCCCAGCTCAAAGAGTCCAAACGGGCCGTCAACAGCATCATGGTGGATGAAGATGATGAAGACGATGATTTTGAAAAAGTCAATTGGAGTGGAGCACCTGTGGGAAGTACGTGGTCCTGCCAGATCTTTGCTTTCTTCTCCATCTGGTGTTTAAAGCTCACTGGTGTTTGTTTGCAGGCATCTCATGGTCTGTTAAGGAAACTGCCTCCATCCGCTCCGGAAGCGAGCAGAGCTTTCCCAAAATCAACACAACTCCTTCACTGTCCAAACAGGGTTCTGGATATTCCCTGAGCTCCTTGTTTAAAGGTAATAAATGGTTCTCTTGAATGGTTTGGTTCGGTCCATATGAATGTATAGTTGAGTATTAATCACTTCTCTGATTCTCTGTTTATTCCCACAGGGAAAAGTAAAACTAGTGGTTTTCAGTCCTTCTCAGAATGTAAGTTTAAGTCACTGAAGCATTTTTGATGACTGTAAGCTGATTTCTGTTGTATTTTATTTTAAGTGTGTGTGTGTGTGTGTGTGTGTGTGTGGTTGTGTGTGTGTGTGTGTGGTTGTGTGTGTGTGTGTGTGTCCATTATTTTCTAGCCTTTGGTGATGTATCTTTTAGGACATTTGCACCAGAGCTGCGAAAACCAAGGTCAGATGGAAAGGTGAAACATATGAGATGTTTGCTGTCTGCTTATGTGAAAGCTTAGAGTAGTTATGAGAATTTGTATGTTTCTGAAGATTCTAACATTTAATTGTTTTTCAAAAAAACAGGATTTTGTCAGTGACTTGAGTGCTGAGGAGACAGTGAGGAGGATGCAGAAAGGACGGGTAGGGGGCAGTAAAGAGCTATAAGTTACACATACTGCACCAAAACAGAGGTTCTCAACCCCACCAT
The DNA here is from genome assembly GCA_036877625.1 of Ambastaia sidthimunki. NCBI lineage: Eukaryota > Metazoa > Chordata > Actinopteri > Cypriniformes > Botiidae > Ambastaia > Ambastaia sidthimunki. Next base: position 41,280 of record JAZGTK010000569.1, read on the forward strand.
CCTGCAGAGTTTAGCTCCAGCTTAAACACTTTGAGGGCCACTTTTAAGACCCTCTGCACTAGACAGTCTTTCAAATAGTTCCTTTAAAGCAGAATTTAATATTGATATGAACGACTTAAAGTTTAGATTTTTTACTACACAAGCAAACAATGCAATTTTGTAAAAGATCTACAGGGTTTACAACCGTTAGGAAACTGATGTATGAATGGTTACCTTTATGACCCCACTGTACCTGTAAGTCATTTTCTCTTGTAGCTGTACAAGAGACTGGTTGATTTATTTGTGAGTATTATTGTGATGTTTGTGATTGTTTTAAACAGATGTACTCCCTGGAAAAGTTTCGCTCTCTGCAGGAAAAACTGTTGCTGCTGGATGAAGCAGTTGCTGTTTATGATGGAAATGTCATCACCGCTGTGAGCATCACATTACTAAACTCACGACATCATCATGACATCATCATGACACAGATGTGATTTCATTGTGCTTATTCACTGTGCTGATTAACTGCACTTTTCTTATTACAGGTCTTGATATATTTAAAAAAATCTTTAAATAAAGGTGGGATGTATTACAATGTCATAGTTCACAAGTTTTTTTTTCAAAATGTGAAGAATTTCTTTAAAATGATATTTTTGTGATTATTGCAGAAATTCTGTTTCGGGAGTTAATGTCCAGAGATGTTGCTCTGCGTCATTATGTTCATTATTTAAAAGAGATGGGAGAACAGAAACTGCTGGTGGAGTTACTGAAGTACGTTCACTGTTTCTCAAAGTTTCTCTCATAACATTTAACATGAAAAGCTCATAAGATTTAACATTAAACCCTCTTAAAATTTAACATTAAACCCTCAAAACAATTTAACATGAAACGCTCATAACATTTAACATTAAACCCTCAACAGTTAAAACTAAAGTTTTTATTGAAAGATTCTATTTGCATGTTTTTGCATTTGCTTTTTTGATTTGAGTTGTTCAATTGTTATATATGTTTTATTTGAATAACTGATGTTTCTTTTATTATGGGCTTTGCTTTGTTCACATGATGGTATTTTAGGGCTCTTGGCAGAACAGAAGACATGGCGGTATGTGCTTACTTATTAAATATCTGTTACAATGCTTCTAGCTTGTGTGCATGTCATCTAAAAATAAGAAAAAATGCTTACCAGATTAGCATACTGTCTTATCGCTAAATATTTTTATCTAGTGGAACGTTCTCATGAAAGGGGAAGTTCTAATGTAATTTCCAAAGTTTATTTTTCTCTTTGGTAAGCTGTACTGACATTGATTTCAGATAACACCTGACCTAAACTTTCTGTCTATTTTAAAAGTTAATTCAATACAAGGAACATTTGAATATTAAGGATGAAGGCAGAAGAAGAGATTACCTGAAAAGTTGTCTCAGGTAAACATGAATGACAGTGATTTGGAGACCCATCACACTGACCTCTGTTGATTAACAAATCCGTTTGATTTTGCTGTTTCTCAGTCTTCCCTTCTCTCAAGATGATGCCACTCAGATTCTAGACCATTACACACTTCTGGAGAGACAGATTATTATAGAGGTGAGAGATCCGTGTGTTTTTATACACACCAGTCAAAGTTCGGGCACATCTATTCTCTCTTTATTCACTCTGTGCTCTAAATTATCCATTAATCTTTTCATCCATCATCTTTTAAATTGTAATTTTGTAAAGAAATTCATATCAACAAATTTTCAATGTTTTTATTTTATTTAAATTTAATTTTTTGGGGTTTTAATTTATTAATCTTTTTCAAGATCAGAAGGTTTTTACCAGCATAAAAGGCATAAATTCCTAAAGTGTGTTACAGTGTGTTCAACGTTCAACTGGTAATGTGTGCATAACTACTGAACTGATATTCTCTCTTTTTTTGCTTCTTTGTTGTTTCAATTAAAATTACTCGAGAGTACATTTCTTTGCTTTTAGCAACACAAAATGATGTTTCTGAAACACGAGACCACTCCAAAACAGACAGAAAGACTGTTTACACTTTTTGCTAAATCAGTCTTAAATTGTTGCCTCTGGATATTAAGTTTAGAAGGAAGAAAGTATTTTAATACACTGAATAAAATTAAACACAATACATGTAATGGCCGTCTGTTTCTTCATTACTGCTGTACTAAAGCAGAAACAGAGAAAATCACTTTATAGCGCTGTTGAGGAAGTGTTTTCCTCAGTCTTGTGGAGGTGACGCTCTCTGTACGGAGGGAGGTGAGCGGGATGAGCTCCTCAAATTGAGTTACACAGCAGATGTTTCCTTTATCTGTTATGGGTTATGTAAAAAGACTCATATTTTCCTTTGACACAATAGCACTTACGGGCAAGTGAGGTTCAGTTTACAACTGAACTGGTTAATAATTTTGGACATGTGTTGCTTTTAGGCAGTTATTCGGACGTGCAAGTACTTGTCAGAATTATTTGCACATGAGAACTGGTTCCATGGAAATGTTTTTGACTGATATGTTTGCTTTGTTTTTGTCAGGATAGTGACAAGAAGGCAGATGGTGAAATCTTTAAAAAATTCCCAAGAAAAGCGTCTATTTTAAATATGCCAATTATCACCACACTGTACTACTCCTGCTTCTACCATTACGGAGAGTCTGAGGTACAAACACATATTTCAGTCCTGTTCAGAAACTGCTGGCTTATATATATGTATTTAATTTGTCTTAAGTATTAATTTATGTAAGTTGAAGCGTGTTTACCTAAGAAATTTTATTATATATATTTAGTTCCCATTTTTGTTGTGTTCAGTACAACAGTTTTTAATCAGTTTATTGATTGTTTTTCTTGTTTCAACTAAAGGGAACTTACAGCAGCCCAGCAAACATTAGAAAAACGTTCAGGGTAAGTTAGTCATATGTCATTCACCTGTATACTATATACTATCCCACAGAGCCTGTTAAAATGTCAGACACATGAATTTATTTTTGGGTTTTACTACCATAATTACATAAAAACTGAAGAGGTTATTATGTAACTCAGACAGACACTTGAGGGCTGTTTCTCCTTCGCTCTCTGGTTGGAATTATCCAATTAAAATTCAAAGATCATGAGAAACATACATACAGTCACGTATATCAAAATGTTTTAATCATACACACAAACACACACACACACACACACACGTGTGTGTATTTAAACACATTTAGTAACTATCTTTTCATTCTTGTGAAACTTATTTACTATTGTTTTATGTTTGCTGTTATTTCAGATTTCAGAAAAGCAGTTCGTTCTAACAGCTCTCGGCGCAAGAGCGAAATTAAAATCCTGGTTTGACGTGGATAGTTTGTTCAACACCAAAAACTGGCTGGGCTACACAAAGAAAAGATCTCCAGTTGGCTTCCACAGGGTGGTGGATGTCCTACAGAAAAACAATGCACCTCTATCGGTACCTCATAGATTCCATAGTGATACTTTCATTCTTCTACAAACTTCTCAGTTCCTTCCCTGTCCCTCCACCTTCCCATCATACCATGTGACAAATCAGTAACCAATGAGAATCCTTGCGTGCATTTAAAGCATCTCGCACGATGTGCAGGTTCTCCAGGAATATGTGAACCTCATCGATGACACGGAGCTCAAACTCAGTATGGCAGTGAAGTATAAATGCCATGACATCGTCATCAATGTGAGTTCTGATTCAGTTCTGAATTCGGTTTGTTGCTCTGAATCTGAATGCGACATACTGCATATCTGCTGTGTGTTTCATCCATTCAGACGTACAGGGACCTGAAGGACCGGCAACAGCTTGTCGTGTACGGAGAAAAGCTGGAGCGAGACTCTGTTGAGTACCGGAAGATCCAGGATCTCCTCAATAATGTGGTAAGAGCAAGACAGCAGCCATTTCTGACTCATCTTCTGGTTCATGATTGCTAAATAGTGCCGGTAGGTCACATGGTCTGAGGTTTCAGGTTAATGGATGAATTACAGTAAATGTGGTTTGTCAACACCTTATACAAGGACTCATTAACATGCTCATACACAGACATGTCTGTGGAGATACTCATGTCTGTGGCTGTGTGTGTGTGCGTGCGTGTGTGTGTGTGTTCACTCCTCACCAGTGATGGGTTAAATGCAGAGGTCACATTTCGGGTATGGGTTACCATATCTGACAAAAACATGTCACTTTCACTTTTAAGTATATTATTTAATCAAATTATCGTGCCTAATAAAGTGCTTTCAGTTTAAGAGTCACATTCAATGTTAATCTGTTACACAAATTTATGCTGAGGTCAGAGGTCATGAGTCAATCTAATGAGACTGTTTCCAAAATGTTTGTCTTGCACTAATGATGATATTGTACATTGATTACTTGCATCACTGCTTTTATTCATTCAAAGATATTAAATGCTGCATTTGTGTTAATATAATCATGCTTATATAAGATTTTTAAACATCTCTGTAAACTAAAACATCCTTTTTTTCCCTCAGCAAATCAGATGGAAAAACTGATGTGAATCCTGAGAGACAGCAGTAATAAGCTGACACAGACCCCTCACACAGACACAACTACACATCAGTTACACAAACACACCTCACAGCTGCTTATTATGAAGACGTCTTACAGCAAAAACAGACAAACACGACTGAGAGCTCCTAATTTTCCTGCAAATGGACTCGGTGTGACTGTATATCAAGTGTTCTTCTGCCAACTGTACATAAACGCTATATGAACGTTTGAAAAGAAACACGGAAGAAACAGCAGTTGGTGCAACTTTTCTCAGTCTCTTAACCCCTCACTCCTTTTTTTTGCTGGTGTATTAATTTATGGACATTTGTTATCTACTGTTGTGTTTTTATATATTAAACATTGAATACAATTATTTATTGTTACTATATGTTGTTTAAAACGGTGCTTATATTTGTTGTTTTTTTATGGTGCTTATGTTTGTTTTATGTTTGTTGTTTTTTTTATGGTGCTTATGTTTGTTTTATGTTTGTTGTTTTTTTATGGTGCTTATGTTTGACAGTGAGGTTGAAAGTTCAGCAATGTATGTAAATAAATGTTGATTGTAGTCTAACAAATGCAATATGTGTAAGAAAATGCCCTGCTACAGCTTGTTAAAGGTATTTGTTACCTGAACTACAGTCTTAGGATTGACATATAATATAATTCAATAGCCACAAACCACCAACACCACAAAGCGGTTGATGAAAACACAGTAGAGCAGAAATATGCTAATGTATATGTTGACAAACTGAAGACATTTCTTTATAGTCTTGTATTTATATAAAAAACAAATAGTATATATAAATCTAGTATTTCCTATGCAAAATAGCCAAAATATGTATACACTTCTTTATAAATTATGAACTTACACAGTTGTACTAAAACCTTTCATTGTTCCACTAATGGATGATTTAGTTTATTGATTGTTTTTCAGTTAATAAAGTTTGTTGTACAAATAAAGCTTATTAAGGGTTGAGGTCATTTCATTTTACAGTAGATCTCTGTCCAGTTGTTTCTACATCAAGCTGAGACCAAGATCCGGTTTGTTTTGCTCACAAAAACTATTTTCAAACATGATGTCCGTTTAAAAAGTGTATCAGAAGGTTTGACACTGTGATAAAAGAACAAATAGTTTTGCATATATTATACGGTATATATACCGTATATTACACAGTATATATCATTTTATATACAGTAGTCTCTCCTGATGTCTGTACTGTTTGGGCATCGTGTGTTATCATTGCTCTCGTCTGATCCAAAAGTCTTCATGCCACCAAATGTTTTGAGACATTCAAAAAGCGTTTTTTCTTTTTGATTTTTTATAACACCCTGTGATTAAAGCAGTTAAAATAATTTCATTGGACGATGTTGTGAAAGATAGCGGAACTGATGATCACGTGACAGTGTTTGAAGCGCTCGGGCTGACTCGTTTCATTATGGACACAGACGGACCAAATTCTCAACTGCATGTGGAGGTAAGAGTCTCTTTTATATTTTACATTTTTAAAAAGGCCCATAATACATACTGAGATGTATCAAAGGGGTTTTCGTCGTTTTGCATCACGTGGAGTTTATTTTGCGCATGTTGCATAAGGAACGTGTGTTTTTACATGCTTTACATGTTTGGCTCATGTGTTGTAATAACCTGAAGTGTTAAATGTTATGCATTGAAAATGGAGAAATTACACATTAAATTACATTAAATTACACATTAACAAAAGCCTTTAAAATGTTTAACTTCTGTGTCTTGTCATTTAAACAAAGAAGTCGTGAATATTTAATGGGGTTGTCAGTTTAATTTAAACTAAACGAGTGAATATTTTTCTGTTCTGGTGTGAATAATGCATTCGCGTGTTTTTTTATTTGGATATTGTTTTTAAATATGTTTTAATATAAATTTCATAAATGCTGAGAAAATGGTCGCACCTGCTCCTGTAAGAATCTGCCGGGAGCGCCTCTATATATCAGATAAAAAGATCAAACACTCATTGCACATCGACACTGTTTTGACTCTAATGCTGTGAGACAAGAGAAGAACAGATTTCATCTCAACTAAAACTCATCTGTCTGAACACCAGTGCACGTGTTGTAATGAACATAAGGAGGTCACTGAACACTTAAAGACTAAATTCAACGAGCACTTTTCTGTTCCCTGAATGACCAGATTGACAGTCCCATTACTTCCCATTTCTTAGCAAAGTTCATATTTTAGGTCATTTTCTAAAGAAAGGAAGTCTTTCTTTACTACATACCCTGTGGGTGGCTTAGTAGTTGCTTCTGTTTGAACTTTTAAAAGGTCTTTCTCAATATCTGTGCTTGCTGCTTTTGTCTCCTTTAGCACATACCCGTGTGTAATATTTGTGTGATGCAAGACTTCAGCACAAAGCAATGAGATGTTTTAATTCATTTAGCAACAGATATGGTTTGTGTTTCCGTTCCAGTGCACAAGATTTGACAGATCTGATCACTGTGGGGTCAGATTCAGAGGCTGTGTTGTCTAGCTGGGGCAACAGCAGGGAGTGGCACATTGAGCCGGGGCATGAAAGGAAAAGTGGGTGTTTTATTTGGTTTGGTGACCTGGCTTGTGCTGATATACTGTGTGCCGTGTGGTTAGACTGGACGCTTTATCGCTTTAGAGAAAATGCATTCTCATGCATTGAAATGAACTAGTAAGTTGCCCAATTTCCAAGACAGTTAAGTAAATGCACGCATGTTAGCCATATTTCATTTATGTCTTACAAATTCTACATTTTAACCAGAATAAGACAGAAATATTGATTGTGCTTGCAGAACAGAATTTTTTTCAGAGAATGACAAATATTGTTCATATATAGAAATATTAAAGAAGCTTTATTGTGTTTAGATTTTAAACATACTTGTACATTTTAACCTACCAATTTAACTCATATCAATTCAATTTATAGTAAACATGGTCCTTATGATTTTTGTCTATGACTTTATTTTAATTAACTTATTGATTATTCCCATTTCTCCCTGTTTATTCCGGCCTCCAGAAATGATGCAGAAATCCAGTGTGGTGCCGACTGTTATGATGATCATGAATCAGTCCGTGTCTTGCGAAGTGTCGTATAAAGATGACCGGATTCCTCTAATGACGCTTTACATTGTGGTGTTTGTCATCGGCCTGCCAGCCAACATAGTCACCATCTACTTAACTCTCCACCAGGTGTGTCATAAGAACGTTCTTGGCATCTACCTGCTGAGTCTGTCCTTGTGTGACCTCACCTACCTGTTCACGCTGCCCGTGTGGACCGTGTACATCAATGAAAACCATGTTTGGCCCTGGACCTCTATGGCCTGTAAAGTAACTGGCTATGTTTTCTTTAATAACATGTACATCAGCATATTTCTGCTCTGCTGCATATCCATCGACCGTTATGTGGCAGTGGTGTACGCTATCGAGTCCCGCGGTCTTCGCCAAAAAAGGATGGCTGCCCTCATAGTGTTTTCTGTCTTCCTGGTGGTGGGTCTGGGTCACCTGCCGGTCTTCATCATGTCGGAGGGTGATGCGGCTGAGGGGAGCGGCCGTTGCTTCGAGCCGGGCCAGAGCACGGCGACGGTGACGGGATTCAACTACGCTCGTTTCTGCATCGGGTTCTGCGCTCCTCTGGCCGTCCTGATCTTCACCAACAGGGCCATTCTTGCCAACGTGCAGGCCAGCACAGGACTCCAGCCCCACCAGAAGGAGAAAGTTCGCTACCTGGCTGTGGCAGTCGTGGCTTTGTTTTTGGTGTGTTTTGCTCCTTACCACATTATTTTGCTAATACGTGCCGTTGCCTATCATTTCCCAGAGCCGCAGGAGAAATGCTACTTTCAGCAGCGTGTCTACACACCCTATAAAATCTCTCTGGGTCTGTCCACGTTCAACAGCGCCGTTAACCCCATTCTGTATGTGTTCTCAAGTAATAACATCCGTGAGGAGATCAGAAGAAGTATCGCATCACTGTGTAACAAACTCACCTTGAGTCCCTCAACACACAGCAGCCAAAACAACATGCAGAGCTTCAAAAGCAACTCGGACCTTGTCGCCATGAAGGAGGGTGACATGAGGACAGCTTGCATCATTTAATGCTAAAAACATTTATTCATGCATTATTACCTTCAGCACTTGGACCTGAAAGACCAGCAGACCAATATTTTGCTGCACGGTTCAGTTTTTTTCATTTCGTGAGGTGCAATACAAATCTTACATCACTGCCGTATTTCACAAGAAATTTTCCCAACAGCTTGTGTCACAAAAACTCCCACAAAACAGGAAGAAGACGTGTGATTGACATGTAAGACAAACAGCAATTTCTTTTGTTTTTATGTGGCTACATTTGAAATAGAAAATGAAAACAATAACAGACTTGCATGGAATTAATTTAAATTCATTCATTCATGTTTTCTATTGTCATTGCCGTTTTTGTATTAACAGCATTATTGTTGTTTAAGTGTTTATCATATATTTTAAACAGATTAATATAAGGCTGATACCTAAATATATATTTGCATTTTTAATGTGTATGATTCCTACATATTATTTTTAATAATCAATTTTCGTAAATATTTGTTAACATTAGAATTAATTCAGCCATTTTGTTTTTAAGATATTTGAATGTCACGCCAATTTGTGACTCATTTTGTGAACATCGAAGGATATGATGAAAGATGTATTAGGTAGAGCTCTCATTGTTTGTTTAAATCAAAGTTCAGTTTGGAAATATGTATCTCTTAAAATCTTTAGTCACAGATACTGAGTAAATGTCAAATGTGATCATGTTTAATATAATTCACATGCATGCAAAAGATTGAAATAGGAGTCGCAGAATGTCTCCTCTCATGCGCTGACCTCTTTTAAATGGTGTGGTGAAAAAGTGACGGGTTCATGAAGTAACAAAAAAAGGAAACAGATTAAAGAGAATGAAACTGTTGCGGTAGATGCAGCAGAACATCATCTTCTGTCACGATGAGCTCAAAAATCCGACTGTTTTTCATGCGAAATATTCACATGCCAGACAACCGCATGCTGTCTCCCTCCAACACACACCTAATGAATAATTAACCCAATACCTGACCATGAAGGCTTTCTGATTGGCTGCTCAATGAATCATTAAGTAGCCATCAGCTGTGCTCAGCCAATAGAAACCAACCAACCCAACAGAACACGACACTGTTGTGATGCACCGGGCGTCTGTCTGAGACAGTCAACACAGCACGACACCAGACAGCTAAAAGTGTTCAGCTGTAGTCTGTGGTTCTGTGTGTTAGGTATCAGTGTTGATACAGGGCTAATCCAGACACTTATCTCTAAGCAGCGTGATGGTTAGAATGAAAACGTGAGGAGAAAAGGTCATGTTTTATATCAGACGTACATCAGTCTGTGGGTAAAGACTATCAAATATTCAAAATGCATCTAAATGACTGTCAAAAGATTGACAGAATATCTCAGTGTTAAACCTGTTGTGACTGGGTTGAGTGATTATAATATTTTGTGGTTAGCTCTTGTACAGTCATAATTTCCACTTACTGTATCACAACGTATTAAACAGTTAGAATGTGTGAAATGAGGCTATTTCTGTGAATAATGTTTTTTGACGGATGATGTCATGGAAAGTTCCAGGATATTTTTTGCAGAATATATCTTGATAAATTAAATAATAAATGAATTGTATTGTTTGCCGTGTAGTTTGTGGTTTTTGAAATCTAAGAGAATCCCAGAACTTTGTTTTATTTTTTCTTTCTTTCTGCTGTATTAGGACTTTTCCTCTCGATATGTTTTAAAACATATGTGAATTATTAATATATAACAAAGAGAAGTCCTGCTGTCTTTATAATCAGAAATGTTTCCACCCTTTTCTCCATCTGAAGCAATTCTCTATTTCAGTATTTTATTTATTATTATTTATTGTTATTAATTAATTTATTTATTGCATTATTCTCATATATATCTTCAGTCAATGTGAATAAATAACATTTAAATGGCTGATTTATTTTCCTTTGTGGGTACTGAGTCACCACTGTTTACAGCTAATGCAGTACGAATAAGGGCACGTGGTCACGTTTTATATTAAAAACATAAAGTTAACAAAATGGATAAGACAAATACACTAGATTTTACTAAATAAATCTTAGGTTTTCATTCTCAGCGCCACCTGCTGGTCTTCATGTGAATATATAGCGGCTCACTGTACACTGCATCTATAATAGCCTTATTATTTTTTGCTTATTTTTAATGAACTTCTTCAAATAAGTTAGTGCCCATGTATGTTTTTTAGAATAATACAGTGTTTTACTTTGCTTTATTGTAAGTCCTATAGAAACAGTGACAGTATTTATATTAGTTATATTTATTAGTTTAGTATTTATAACTAGATAACTAGTACCAATACTTCACGATTAAAATAATTACTATTACTGTTACATTGTCTATATTTTAAGATCATTCATAAATTCAGCTAAATTCCAATCTGCTGGTTAAACGTGTACGTGTATTTCGCCAATAGAGGGGAGTGTTGTCGTACTTTCACTTTTATCCTAAATCATCTTCAACAAGCAAAATATCGTCTAAAACAATAAAATCTTTATATTTTACTCTTACTCTTATTTCTTCATGCAGTTTATAGCATAAGGTCAGAACAGTTCAAGCACACAGTTCTTGATAACCCTCAATGATCACAGTGTGTTAAACTGTATGATTGTGTGTTAGAGCCGATGGTTTTGATATGGATTCTCTCCTGTTTATTCTCTATAGAGGATGTACATGCAGAAATACTTGTTGGGTGTGTAAGCGGTAACGCTGCATTCAAAGAGAGGAGAAAGATTGCTGACGTTGAGGTTTGAGATGTTGTTGGACTCCAGCAGTCAGAGGAAACCTTTCACCCTGTTTCCATCATCAAAATGATGATCATGGTGCAAAATTTGGGAGTGCACCGGGACAACAGCTTGAATGATCTATTAATACTTATGTAAGAAGGGTCTTAGCCAGCTCAGTTCTTTTAACAGAAGACTTGGTGCCTTAATTTTCTTCTTTTCTTTCTTACGTTTTTCTTTTTAAACACCTTGTTATCATTATTAGTAGTTCTGTTATTACTGTATGTCGTTTTATGAGCTAATATTCACTGTGGGGATACATGGAATAGTTTTTTGTCACTCCTCAGGACCATGTTATATGTGGAGGATAAAACGTTTTTAAAAGTGAAAACGTTAAATGAAAATAACGTCAGCAGTCTGGATGCTTAAAATACATTCACATAAATTCCAGGATATTGATTTAAAAAACATTATGGACATTTTTAAATAATACAATCAACCATTTTTTTACACTTTATCCTTGTGTAGGACCTGCAGCTTCAAATATATGAAATCAAAAGTCACAAACAGCCGTGTTTTTTGTCACTTCTTCACACTCAGGAGACTCAGGTATTGACAGATGGTCCGGGCATTACCCACAATCATGTTTTCACAGTCCACTTTATCTTGGCTTAAAGCCTGGACACACAAAAGAAAACCGAGTTCTAGTTGAATGAAAACAACTGCATTTTTTTCTGGGAATGTATCTATGTTTCTTTTAGTTCTGCCTATTGTTGAAATGTTGAAAGCAATAATTCACATTTTGTATTTCAGTTATACAGTCAAAACATAAATGACTACTAGAAAAATACAGAAGGGTAAGACTGTACAGAAAAAACATTTTCCTGATACACAGACTTTTGTTATTTACAGATTCTATAACACTGTTTTCTCATCTTTACATGTATAACTGTATATCATTTTTTTACATTTAACATTTCTGACATTTTCTGTGTTTTTACAGGCGTATCCAACATGATGTTACTTTTCCTTCCTGTGGTCAAAACAGCTGCTGTCATGAGGGATATTTCCAACCAGTCAGCAGTGTGTCTTTAGAGACCTCCAGCTCTATGGCCCTATTACCTAATTTCCCCCCTCAAATTTAACACACGCTCTCTCTCTCTCTCTCTCTCTCTCTCTTTCTCTCTCTCTCTCCTGGAATTTATTGTTGCTTCTGTGGATCCTATTAAGCTTAATTTGTAAAGACAAAATCATTTATTTACAGATGTACTACTGCTAGTTAAATCATTAAAAACTCTCTGTTCTCAACAATGTAGAAATTTATTATTATTCAGATAGATGAGAAATGTTTAACATTTCCTCCTATCTGAATTCTATGCAGGTCATTTCAACATTGTTGTCATTAAATTATTACAATTAACACACTAAACACTACAAAAATTGAATCACACTGCTCATGAACTGCATCGGTCCAGATAATTCAGGACAGACATAGAAAAACATACCAGATTTTAATTTACAATGGAGAAAAATACACACACACAGACTCACCCATGCATGCACATCCATAAGCACAATTTACTGTTTTGCAATAAAACATTTTACAGTTCTACAACCAACAAGATGCATAACAGAAAAAATTTGTCAAACATATATAAAAAAATGAAGGTAATTAAAACTATGCTTAATAAATACATCACATTAAAACTGTTTGGTGTTTATCAGATGTCATTGTCCAAAAGCCCTGCATCTAATCCATCACGTCTACCAAGAGAGCTGCTCAGATTTCAATTAGATAGAACATTGTTAATGACTCTCTCCCTCTGAACATCAGGTCCCACTGCCCACATCTCATCCTCCCATCAGCCCCTCTGTGCATCTTCAGCTCCAGTCATCAGCAACAACTCATTACTGTCTGGATAGCCGAGATCCAGCAGATCCAGTTTCATTCCTTAACACAAGGATTTATCTAAACCCTAACGAAGACAGAGGAAAGACTTCAAGTGAGGCAGTAGGACCTCAACTGTCCGTTGAAGATTAGACTTGCACTAGGGAAAATAAGTCATTTACTGTCTCAAAACTCAAATCACTGAAACAGCTTCAATAACTTTGAGAGGAAAAACAGCCTCTTTTTATGTCTTCACACATTTATGGCTTAAATACAGAACGGTGTACAATAAAAATTAGATGCTAGAGCACAAACATGTAACGGAGTACAACATATAGCTGAATCAACATATAGCTGAGTTAAACCGTTGTGGTTTGGGTGAGATTGTTCTTACTAGTTCTCTCCTCTGGAATGAGAGCTGTAGCCGAGCAACAGTTAACTACAGACATGTTAGTCAGACTGTCTTTAAATCTGGGTTCAAACGTACTCACACCCACATTCACTGTTTCCCGCCGAGCGACACTTGAGGTGATTTTGAGGTCATGATTCGAGTAGGAGGGATCTGTGCAGCTGCTGGTCAGACCGTCACTCTGAACCTTCTGCATGTGGAACGTTCCGTGAATTTTTAGCTCAATTGTGGAGGTGACAGTCTGCATGCACACCACACAGCGAAAGCCCGTCAGTGAGTTGTGCAGGTCGGGGTGCCTCTGACAGTGTTCCAGGAAGTCTTCCTCACTGTGAAGAGGAAGCCTGCAGATGCGGCAGTTGCCTGTGTCCAAGCTCCTGCTGTGGGTGACCTTGTGTTCAGTCAGAGTTAGCAAGGAAGGGAAACGYTCTCCACATATGGGGCATTGGCAGTGYTTTGTGGGGCCTAGATGAGTTTGGACGTGCTCCCACAGTGCCATCTCTGTGAAGAAAGTCTTGGAACAGTCTTTGCATTTGTGGCTCCCTTGGATGGCCTCCACTTTGCGTTTGACAGTGTCACTCTCTCCAGGCTGGATGTGGTGATCTCGCAGCTGGTGGTTTGCAAGAAGGGTCTGCATGGTGTACGAAGCACCGCAGATTTCGCAGGCGAACATGGGATCGAGCTTATTTATCTTCTCTTTGCTTTCAACGTGAGGGCTAAACAGCGTTTCCGCCGCACCATCTCTTATTTCATTATACGCTGGCAGCGTTCCAAAGCTGTCCTTGGCAACGGGTTCGGAGACAGGTGGAGGGGTCACGTTGCTACCGTCACTGCTCTGACTCTTGGCACGGAGTTTCTCGTGTAAGGGCATCTCGAGGGGAGAGCTGGTCTCGGTACAGACGCAGGAACTGCATTTGTCGCTATGTGTGGTGATATGACACTGCAGCTCAATGTCGGTGTTGAAGGTCTCCGTGCAGAAGATGCAACAGTATAGCTTGCGTTGATTGTCTAGATGTTTCTGTCTGACGTGTTGATGTAAGTCACGCTCGTGCTCAAAGTCCCATTCGCAGGACGTACAGTGGAACGTCTTTCTCTTGCTACTGTGTTTGGAAGCCAGATGAATCTGAACAGACACCTTAGAGCTGAAAACCTGCTGGCAGATAGAACAGCGATAAAACATGAGGGTGTGCATCTCAATCAGGTGCTCGTGAAGGTCTTTGAGACTGGTGAAGGGCTTACTGCAGCTCTCACACATGTAGAGAGTAGCTGTGTGGCTAAAATGAGCCACTGTATGTTCGATCAGAGACTCATGGCTTGGGAAATCTTTAAAGCACTCTGCACAGGTAAATTTTGGAAGCATACCTTTCAGGTGAGAACTCAGGTGAGTCTGAAATAGATCCAGACTGGTATATTTAGCCCCACAGTGGTTGCAGATAAAACTATTTTTTTCAGCTGGACTCTTGATTGCCTGGGATAAAGTCAGACCTGATGTTCTCGTCTCCTCCTGAAGGTTCATCAAGTTAATGTTCTTGTGCATCTTTTTGATATGCTGCATTAGTTTGAGCTTACTGTCAAATGTAGGTAAATGTCTGCAGAAGGGACAGAAGAGCAACTCCTTCCTTTCTGCTGATTCTTCTAGAAGATCTGGATCAAGTTTCAGACTCTGGTTTTTACAGTGTGCCTGCTGCACATGATTATCTAGTGTGTCCTTTGTCAGGAAACCTCTGAAGCAGTGTGAGCAGAAGAAGACATTGCTCTCGATTACCGTTGAGTTGTGTGATTGACGAACATGTTCTTGAAGGTCTTTTAGATCCTTTAAAGATGTGGGACAAAAGCTACACTGAAGAACCGTCTGAACTGCTGCTGTGATTGCAGCTTCCAGCAGCACAGAATGGCCTAGCATCACTGTAGCTTCTTTCTGGTGTTCCTTTAGTTCAGATGGAAAAGTCAGAATCTCCTTGTCCATGTGTTGAGATTGTTGATGTGCTCTGGAGTCCATGTGGTTGTGAGAATCAACACAGGTGTTAAAAAGCTTGAGCTTTTTGGAGAATTGAAGTCCACAAGCATTGTTGGGCACAAACAGTGGCTTTCTCTTTTCTCCAAAAGGAGCTGCTGGTTGAACTTCCAGTTCTGCAGTCGTAGGAGTGGCTGGACTAGAGAAGCTAGATTGTGAGGTTGCGTGTGAAGCACAGATGCACGCTAATGAGGGGGATTTTGCAGCAAAATGATGAGGATGCTTTTCTTCAAAGTCCCTCATGTCCTGCTGTACATCATCTGAAACGGTGAGATGCTGAGAAGATATAGCACTAACCTGTTCATATTGATCACTGAAGCTCTGTCTGTTGTTTGCAGAGGTCTCACCGCTGATTTGTGTTTGGGATATTTTGAGAGGAACCAAACTGCTGCCAAGCAAAGTGGTATTGGACCTCCCACACTGAGCAAGCCTCTGATGATCTCTAAATATCTCTCTTTTGGTGCATTTGGGCAGGTCTTCCTCCTTAAATCCAAGGTCACATCCATCTTCACGGACAGGGGAGGAGTGATTAGATGAAGGAAGCGAAACTGGGCAACGTATTTCATCTTCTCCATCATTAGACTTTGCTATGAATAGAGAAAAGAGGAAAATTACAACTTCAAAAAAGAATTTGTTCTAAAAATGCTAAACAATTTTTAAAAAAAGAATTCTACTCTTCTATTTTAAGGGTCGTCTAGTTTGTCTTGCTAAAGTCTGGCAGGTCAAAAAAATAAACTAGCCTTATAAGGGTGAAATACACACCAAAAATATGAATTGGATGCTCGGTTTTACACTTCTTTTGAGGCAATTAGCTCAGGATGTTGTCACATAATGAACAGTCCCACTGTGACCAAAATTGCTGTCAGTGTGAGCAGACCGGCTTCACAGTGTGAGCAAAAGCAGTGCAGCTATTTTACTGAACATCTCAAAGAGATCAAATAAACGCTACCAAACAATACAAGCAATCAAAGCATTCATGCATCTGTTTAAAGCCCAAACATATTTCAAACATGAATATCGGCCTACACAGGATTTGCAATTCCAAGATCATAAATCCAAAATCATTTGTAAAGGCATGATTCATTTTCCTTAGTGCACAAACAGGGAATTGCAAATATACCCAATTCAAAGGTCACACAAACGCAGAGTAACACTAAAGCCTGAATCTGTCTCTTTTTAATCTGTCTCTCTAAGGAATACAGAGAGAAGAGTAAATATACACAATAAATATACAACAGTAAATATACTGAGTAAATCATATACAGTTTATACTTTATATTATACATAATGTGGAAAGATGGTAGCTCATAAAAGAACAAATCTATGTGCTACGTGACAACAGGATAAAGTATATGTTTATATTCCTGAACTGTGGCAGTAATTTAGCCTTTGTTGTGTGAATAATTCTCTCTCTTTCACACCTGCATCTTTCTCCTTGTTTCTTTTCCTCTTCTCATCCCTCTCTTTTCTCTTCTCCCAGGAGCAACGTTTCTTCCCGTCACTCTGGCTGTCATCCATAACATTTAACCTGCTGTCATGACCTGTGGAGAAGCCAATCACAGGTAGCAAAGATCACTTACCAAATGTGATAAACAACCGAAAACAGCAACAAAATATAAGCATGCAACAAAACAGAGCGCTTTTGGGTAAATGTCATTTTTTTGTGGCACACCTGTGCCCTGAAAAAGACAAAGAATAAACAAATATTAGTATCTTGATGTATTTTTCATCCAGCAGGGGTTCAGACCCCAGAGTGTGTGTTTGCTCTTTAAATAGAAAAACAGAAGATATGACACACTGTTTGAAATACTGTCATAAGTTTTATGTTTTCAGGTTTAAATAATAACCAGCCATGAACAACAACAGTGCATGAGTATCATCTCTACAAGGAAGAGTAAATACACAAATAAAACACAAAAAACATACATACAATGTGCCTAATTCATATATATATTCGTTATTTACATGTGTTATGTATTAATTGTCTTTTATATTGTATTTTATTTAACCTCATTTAGTGTGGTTATAGGTAACAAACAGATTTACCAAAAAAAATTTACCAAACAGATGGCAAACTTGACAAAAGACTGAAAGACTATATTTGGTTTCCAATTCTTGCTACCAAATGTTATAACCAATTGGTGATTAGCAATATACTTACACATTATTTTAAAACTTGTTTCACTGTTCCAGTAAAAACACTGGGATTATGGAGAAAATAATAAAGCTGTTATCAGTCTATATTACATTTGCATCACGTGCAGGAAAGATGACAAATCGCTTTCTGAAATTCCTCAGAAATGCAATAAAAGTGAAACTAACTTTCTGCTCTGAAAGGACAATAATCCTCCGTTTTAACTTCTTTGCCGCAACATTGATCGCAAGCCAAATATAAACTACAGTCAGTCAATCTGTTGCAGTGGTTAGATTGTGTTTAAGAGCCACAGAAAGGTTTTGCATTTAGCCGGTATGCAACATGAAGCTTTATGGGTTCGTACCTTTCAGAGATCGAGGCTTCGCTTGCTTTCGACGAGACATTATCAATGACTTCAGCGTTATTCAGTAGAAACCCGTTAAGTTGCTGTCCGCTGTTTGCAAATGCCGAAGAAGACACACGGCAAACAGGACCAGATAGCAGCGAGTTGTTTTTAGGGGCTGGAATAGCGGAAAAGCGCATATTAATATGACGGGCAGAGGGGCTCGCCCCCGCCTATACCAGCCGAATCACTCTATAGACGCTCTGCGCCACCGGGGACGCGCAAGAGATGCGTAATCACTGTAGATCTCTCTCTCTCTCTCTCTCTCTTTCCCTCCCTTCCTCTGTTTCTCTGTCTGTCTCTCTCTCTCTTTCACACACACACACACACACACACACACACACACACACACACACACACACACACACACTTATATGTCTAAATGGGGACATTCTATAGACTTCTGTTGTTTTATACACAGCTAGTTATAAACAATATAACCCAACCCTAACACACACCCTATAGGAAACTTTCTGCATTTTTACAATAAAAAATAATTGACTATATTTTTATAGCTTTTTTGTAGGAAGTACGTCCCCAAAAGGAGGTTTGGATCAGACTTGTCAGGTTTTGCCGACTTCTGGTACATATTTGTACACACAGTAAACCCACAAATTAATACTTTTGCGTTTTTGTCCAATAGTTCTATTAATTATTGCTATTGTTTTAAGAGTGAAAGCAATGGCATGTTCAAGGCAAAACGCTCGTGTAATTCTGTAATGTTTTCCATCTACATGGAACATATGGTCCCGTCGTAATGAAATCATCAGAGGAGCGTCTCTGTTCATAATGACACCTCATTTTAATTTCTCTGTGGAAATGTTAGTTATGAGCCGCCCTGTTGGATGGGCTGTGCAGTGGGGAACATTGATTAGAGCGCTGGATCCCATCGGGACCGCCCTCCGCAATTGCATGTTTCTAATGAGTTTTGAATTAGCTGCTGAGACTCGCCTGTGACTGTTTTGTGAATAAAAGACGGCATGTTGTAATGAAGACACAGAAACATAAATCTGCCATGTCCTCCAGCAGGGACTCTTGGGGTCATTTTTGTGTAGGTCAAGCTGGTTTAACAGTTGAGGACAAACGTAGTGAATTTTATTATGAATCGTTGGGATTAAACTGGAATGTCTAGCTGAACAGGAAAGGATAGGATAGAAAATCAGAGAGAAGTTACTCATAGACGTTAGAGCATAAAGCCGTTTGTGAATGTGGAGGTCTGTAGTGTAGCTGTAAATAAACAGTATTGACATGCAAAGGCAACCTTTGCGGTAAAGAAATCCTACAGGAAATAATGTATCAGCCAATCAGAGCATCTCAAGGGAAGAGAGCTGTTAGTTCTGATTCATATCTTCAAGCATCTATTGGTTTTATTATTGTTCTTAAACAAATAGTTTGCTGTGAATCTACAAAGTCAATTATTTCCCTAGATTGCTCTGTTGATTAACTTTTACTGAACAGAAAGAACATTGTGCGTGTTTCAAGAGAAAAACAGACAGTGTTACTTCTGAGAATGAATCCTCATGTTCTGTTGGAACTGACTTTACTGTGAATAAAAATAAAATCCAGATAGAAGATTTTAATGCTGCAGTGTGGACACCAGTCACAAAACTCAGTATGTAAAAATTAATTGCCTTTCTTAATTTTTAATACCCAGGATCTCTGGGACTCCATATTTAAGTAATATCATTTTTATGACAGACCTTTAAAGCATGTTTACAAGTTTAAAAGATTATTTGTTGATGATAACATTAGTCATGAAGTGTCTAAACTTAAAGTGTTTTCACAGAGCTAGAGAAGCAGATAGCCGTGTCTCATAAAGCACAAATATCTCAGAGGACAAAACTGTGTTAGACCAGCATCATACACATAATGGGTGTTATTAAAACTTAAAAACAGTTTCCTCAGAAGAATTCGTAACACATTCCAACAAAGGCCTGTGAGGGACAAAATGATTATCGCACATAATCTACAGTGATTCTCAAGAGACAGTTTCTTTATGAAGATTTTACCACAGCAATGAAATAATAAGTTAGGTATTTTTTTAATCAGGACATCAGGATTAATTATTGTGTGATATTAATATTAGTTCATTTTTATGAATCAGTTAATTACAGAGTCTGAGATAAAGCTGATTGGTACGATGATGATCCCAGATCAGTCTGAAATGTGAACCGCACGGCCTGATCGAGAGTCAGAGAGTCAGAAACTTCAAAGTGCTTCAGTAACTGAGGTCAAAGTCAAGCAGCTTAAAATGGGTCACGTGATAACGTGTTTCTGTGACATTAAACCTGCATAACACACACCAGCCTGAACTACATACTCAGATTTTATCGATACTTTTTTAAAATTGATTTAAATTGATGCTTTGAATTTATCCAACATTGGCTTCATTGCTTGAACAAACACTCGCGTGTAAACACGGTAGCAGATTGGTACAGACACACAAGAAAACAAATTTAGACACACACTTTTTATGTTTATAGCCCCACAACCTGGTTTACTTTGGAACAGTTGTGACATGTTATTAGCTAAGTCACACTTGCTTGGAGACCCCTTGTGTCCCACACAGGTGACTCCCAAAAGAAATGCCGAGGTTGTGAGCATTAGCGAGCGCTACAGAAGGTCCTCATTAGTTTGGTTTGAGGGACTACACAGCTAAGGAACACTAGTGGGTGGGCATTTCTGTCTCTTTGAACACTGCTCCATGGTCTCGGAACACAAACCCCAGTAATTCCCTGTCGTATCATATTTAGTTTAATGTATTCTTATTTGTTGAATGTAATTAAAAGGACATTTTTAATAAGGTGTGGGAGACTTGTGGTTGGTTCTCTGCAGGTTTGTCTTGCTCTTGATGAAGGATTGATGAGGTTTTGGTGGCACCATAATGGCCTTTGATGTACAAGCATGAAAGTGTTGGTAGGTGCTTCCAGAAGTAGCTACTAGTCAAAGACAACATGCTGTCTTACATGTGTTCATACTGCTGAAGGCTCA
>JAZGTK010000570.1:0-62327 GCA_036877625.1 Ambastaia sidthimunki
AAAACTGCTCAGATGGAAATTGAGGAGCACTTTAGGGTATTGGTTGTTAATGCAAGTCACTAAAAGTTAGGCATTGGGAAAGAGGGAAAGACATCTCATTGCCAGGATATAATTTCTGTTATTATTGGTAATGATGAACATACTCTATAACTTTGGTGTGCTTATAAAACAGCTTTGTTACTCTCACAGACAAGTTACTCTGTGATTCTAAAACATCGAACAGACTCTGTCAATGCACGCACAATGACTGCGTTTACTCATGTTTTATAACATCTTTGTGTATAAATTCATTTTTACATCTGTAATTAATTCATGTATTTATTATTTTTGTCTGTAGTCAGACAAATGCTCCCAAAAATGTAGTTACATTATAATTTTTACAGTTTATATAATTCAGTTAAAGCAAAGTTTATACAATGCAGTTGACTTTATTTTAAAATGTAATGTTTGTGTTTAAGATTTGATTTTTTAGAAAATAACCGGGAAGTTCTGACCCACTTTTTCTTTTGATGTTCATTCTAAGGGCCCGTCTTCAAGTGTTAATGAAAGACATTGTTTCAGAATAGCTTGAACATCATTCAAAGGATTGTGGCATGTGTGTTGGGTGATTGAAACAAAGGGGGAAGTGGGAGAAAATGAAAGGGACAGTACGTCATTTCTGTGCCGCTAGTGGCACAAAAATAGATTGAAAAAACAGTAACTTCAAACAGTTCCCCTGACTGCCATTATTCAGACAAACAGGTGGTTCGAGTCTCAAACTAAATTGTGCAGTTGGTTGAGCCAGTGTTGTTATGTGGGGCCCAGTCTGCAGGTTGGTTTTGTGCCACTTAATGGTACAGAAATTACACACTTAGAAACTGGTGAAGCCTAGGTAACTTTGGAATATTTCAGGATGTTAATATTAAATGTAAATACCACCTGTTGAAAAGGAGGAAGTGGAGACCAGTCTGCCACTCACTGCTTTTCTGCAGCATTGCTCCCAGTCATAGCAATCCTAACTGCTCTTTTATTGACTTGGCTTTCACTTTCCATCACATTACAACTCCCTATAGCTGTGCTGTCAGGTTCTTCCCAGCCTCAGAAATGTAATTTAAGCCCGAGGGTGTCTATGTAAAAACTAAAATCCCTAAAGCTCCCAGGGTTTCTGAGACTTCTGATTTGTGAAAGGACAAAAGACTTAGTTAACAAATGGTGATTATGTCACCATGACTTAGTCATTATGACTAAATTCCACCAATGTGTTCCTTCTTTGTGTGTTGCAGAAAGGTTGTTTGCAGTGAAGGAAAACATTTTCTGAGATTTGTTGCTATTATCTGCTTCTTTTTGATGACTCAATAGCCCTGTTTTTGATGGTCCACCAGTTACACATGTGGAGTAGATTTGAGACATCTTGACATTGTGGAAGTCAATAACGATTTTAGTCAAAAACATTCTGACATTCATTTTAAGTTCATCAGAGGAAGGGCTAAATAGAAAAATGAGTAAACAACTTAAAATTATTCAATCAATAGGCTGATATTATCTTTACCACAGGGACTCTCTCGTCCTTTGATCCTCGATCTTTTGACCCTGTTTAGGATTTTTGTCTCTCAGTTGACCTGAACTGATCTGGCAGTGGAATACACCAGGCGGAACTCTCTGGTTTTCCACATGAATTGTGAAAGGGTTAAGCTTTAATAGCGGTCTGCTTGACTACATATTTCCTAGTTGACCCATATAATGAGGTGGTCTAGACAAGAGCAATATCACGTCTGCAACATCCCCGGTGGGATGGTAGTAACTATTTAGCAAGTTGTTATCAGGTCTCTCTCCTAAATTAAATGCATAAACTTTGTTCAATGTTCTTTTAATTTCAGTTATGTCCTAACACAAACTGGTTATGGGTATAAAAGGGAAAGGTCAAATTTATAAAATTCAACAAAAGACAATTGCTATGTCCCAATTTGCCTAAATACTATGACCTAAAATGTTGTTTTTGTTATGGGAAAGTATATACATTTAAGTGCGTAGCAAAAAGTAAGCAAATACTCTAAATTAAATTATGGCATAATGGAAGTGACCATAACTAACGCATAATAGAATGCAACTATACTAAGGCATAATGGAAGTGACTATTGTTGCCTAGACAACACTGTGATCATTAACAATCATACACATCAAAATACAGCTCCTCCTTGCATTTAGGCATTTCTTCATTCATTTTTGTAATGCTTACTATATAGTTTATTACTTACTTGGTTTATTGATTCAGTGTAGTGTCGCCCTCTCACAACAAGTTGTGAGTAATATTAACCGGTAGAGTGTTTGTGAATCTGCACTTCAAATTTTACAATTACATATACATTCAAATTTCTTCTATTTCTACAACAAATTTTCACTAGTAGGTCATCCGGGTACTTTGAAGATACTCATTCCAACATTCTTTATTTAAGACATACTAATTTTTAAATATGAATTAAGTGATTCGTTTCATTGAGCTATTTTGTCAGTAAGATCTGGAAAGTTGTGTAAGAGAGGCTAAAGAAAAAGGTGGGGAGAAGGACAGCAATTCACGTGCCATGAAACAGAGTCACAGGTCAAACCCTTTTCTCTGTAAGAGTAAGAGGATAATCTGTATTATGGAGTTCAGAAAGCTTGTTAACACCTATTCACACAGATCCATGCCAAATTTCAACCTGCTGACATGAGCGGAAATACTCACGTTTAAATACAAAAGATGCTGTTCTATACTTTTATAAATTTGTTTAAAAATACTTTGTTTTCTTCAGATTATGGAACATTTTCTTTACCTCAGACCCAATATCCTTAAAATGTTACATTTAATTATTATATTTAGTTGAGTTTTGACATTGATGTTTTTCTCTTGTTTTTCTCTTTTTACCAACTTTGTAGCACTTTGCATGTAATTCATCTCATGTTTTTGCCTTTATGCACCTTTTCTCAAACACAACTTTCCCTGCTGTTTTAGATAAGGCCTGATACACAGCTTGGACCAGTTAGGTGTTTTTGGAATTTAGTGTGATTTGGCTGCATTCATTGAATCAGCAGTAACTTAATGCATCATCACGTGTGGTCCTTTAATATGTGCCTATTTGCGATGACTGACGCAAATATGCGCTCTTTAAATCCAATTCTTTGTGGTTTAATGGTTCTACCAGGATTTATTTGTCACCAGTAAAGGGTTCGTACAATGATTTGTTTGTTCTTTAGAACATTGACAATGTCACAAATCAATGCCGATTACTTTTCTATGAAATAGTCAAAATGATGTATCTGCCCGGAAATTGTTGTTGAAGTGACAGTGTTTTGAGAATTGTTCTGTGGCAATAAATAATTCAAGTGCTGTTATTAGAATTAACTAGGAAGTCGTGTTTGATTAGATTGATTATTGCTGGATTTGGTTTTATATGACTTCATCAGGAGACTAAGAGGTTTCTAACTCTGGAACAGTGAGTCAGTGGTTTTAAGTGTACCACCAATTTTGGCAACATTGTTCAGGCACTTAGAAATAATCCGTTATAGTTGTAAGTGTGTTTCAGCAGTTGTCTGATTCATACATCATCCATTTTTAGCGATTGAGGCTGTTCAATGAGAAGTTGCCATAATTTTTACCTAGAAATACAAAAGATAGATTTAAACAGACGCATTAGCTGTATGAGTGTTGGGTAACCACCGTTTGATGGTTCAGGTATTAGCACCATAAAAGCAAACAAACCATACAAAACAATTTTAATATTACTTGTCTTGCCCCATTATCATATTTTAGCTCAAATAATCCCTGTGCCTAGAATTGCATACTGTGTGACAGTACATACTTATCTGGATTATGTACTGTATCTACGTATCAAGCAGTAAAACAGTACGTTCATTATAGTATGTATGGGTGGAGTTTGCATTCATTCTGGACATATTACATTTGCCATGTTTTTTTGTCATGTCACCTGTATTTCCATTCACTTATGATGTACAAACAATAGCTGTGAAAATAATTTTGGTGTTGCCTTAGGTGTTATTAAACATGTACAATTTAAACACGAGGAATACATTTTTGTAATCTTATATCACTTACATTGAAAAGAGCTGCCTGGCACACTGTTTTCCAATATGTTTATTTTATTAATTTTGAATATGGGGGCTCCTCAGCTCCTGTGGCCTCATGAGATACAATAGTGTCCATTTGATGCATACTTTAAAATCTTGTCAAAAGCAGTAGACTATTCCGGCATTTCTTGCCTACTGTTTATAACATACTGAGATTTCAGTATGATTCAGTATGTCTGAGATTACTATTCCTTATGAATACTGACTTTCACTTACTATATTGTATGCAAGTAGGCGATTTTGGATGCTGCAAATGTGACTTGTTATTATTTGGTGTTTCAGTAATATCGTCTTAATGACTCCTGCATGTCTTATTAAAATGCAGAATAACACAGAACTGGGTTTGTTTGTACATCTTAACCTCAGATATGAACCTCACTGGACTTTTATTTTGCAAAGTTGATCTTTTCTATAGTAATTAGCAAAGTGTTGAAGTGATATTTCATCTGGATCACTCACTTTGATTCTTTCATGTTCAGGATGTGGCGCTCATATAATGCAGGTACTGCAGAAACAGGAAAGACTGGAGAACGTCCTTGAAGTGCTTTCTCATTTGGCATTGGTAATTACATTCTCTGTTTGTAGCACTTTCCACAAGTCATCCAGATGCAAAAGGCTTTATCAGATAAGGTGAGCTGTCAGAACATGCCTGTTCCACGACAGCTACGTCTAGACGCAGTAGTAACCGAACAATTGCGTGCCTCGCATCAACAAAGCTGGGACTTTTTTTCTGAGCACTAGGGAATTGGGGATTTAAACAATCTCGTGAGAATTAGACTTGTCCTTCTGGAATGTTTAATTACATATCGGGCAGTGTGCATACTCATGCACTCACAGATGTACATCATGCCTTTGAGTCTACAGGGTCTTCAGCTGTCATTAGTGTCAAAGGGAATTATTAACACAGGCACTGATATTTCCAAAAAGTAACTGCTTAAAAGCTTTATGAATGTTAAAAGCTGTATGCAACATATAGAGAAGCAAACTGTAACACAATATGATTATAATCTTATAATCTGATTATTGATGAATAAGTTTTATTGAAAATCACATACAACATACTCAACATTGTTAACTTTCATTCATGCTCCTGAAATCTTAATCTACCTCCCTTTCTGTTCATTTTTGCTCCTGTACGTTCTGCTGTGAGAAACAAGGTATACCAC
The DNA here is from genome assembly GCA_036877625.1 of Ambastaia sidthimunki. Lineage (NCBI taxonomy): Eukaryota > Metazoa > Chordata > Actinopteri > Cypriniformes > Botiidae > Ambastaia > Ambastaia sidthimunki. The sequence goes on from JAZGTK010000570.1 coordinate 5,268, forward strand.
ATGCTTTCTACATACTTTTACCTATAAAGACACTTTTTGCGCTTTGCACCCCACTTCCTGACAGGGCCCAGAGCAAAATTTGTCTTATGTACCTCCCTTTCAGTCAGCCCAATGAGTAGATTATATCACAGAGCTCCTTATTGGCCCTCTCTTATCACAAATCATAGGACAATGGTCCTGGTTTCCAGGGCTGGTCCCCCAGCCCTGCTTCTCTGCAGGGTTATATTGACAAAAATGATCTGTGAAACTCTGAATAAATATTACCACAGAACGTTTATGAAATATTTGTGTTAGGAAAACTAAGCCACTGAAAAGAAATTAATGCTATTAAGAAAAGAATGTTGCCACAAGAATGTTTCAGGCATCAGCAATTTCACTTGTTAGTTCCAGCTTTTAATGGGTTTGTGTAATTGTGTGTTTTGTAAAGACTTGTATATAAAGTCTGAGTTGAATTTGCAATTATTTTTGGGGTTTAAAAGACTCGCATAACAAAACTAAGTAGATAATTGTGCTTTGCATTAAATCTAAAATACTCTCTACAGTCTACAGTCCATCCTCAGGTTACACTTGTTTCCAAACAATGTGTCTAATTGTTGTGCTCCTGTTGTACACAGATACTATGATGTACTGCTATACAATGTTTCCTTTGCACATTTTACTGGGTCAGTTAAGGCCTGTTTCTCTCTGCCAGACCTCCTGCTTGGTCATCATTGATCATGCGATGCTGTCAGGTATCATCAAGGCAAAGCAGGTTCCACGTGACACATCAGGGCAGCTTGCCAAAAGCTAATTGACTCTGATCTGCACTAATTGCAAATGTGAATCCTATAACAGAGCTTTGGGGAAGTGCCACCGGCACAGATGAAAGCGTTCGGCTTTGCTGTGTCAAGGGCTGGCTGGTAATCGGGCGCGTCCGGTGACCCGGGGTGAGCAGGGGTGAGGCTGTAGAACCTGATCCACTGATGTTCTCCTACAGAGACCTTTCTGCTTATACTTCATCCTTCACAATTACGAAGCTAATATATGTTATGTGCTCATTTCTCAGGGCTAATAAAAAATTTTTGTGGAAGTTGGGGGATAAAGTTATTCATGCACAAAAGTAGATGATGCATTTTCGTCAATTACAAGATTTTAGGTAAAAATGTTAAATAAATGACATTTATTATATTTTGGGCAACTGTGATTGGTCAATATTTGACCATTTTTATCACCTTTTTGCCACCACATTTTATCACCTAAGGTGTTTAACTAATTTCCCTATGGCTACGTTCCATGTAGTCTTTTATTCTATATAAGTTGGGGTGTAATAATACTTAAAATATTAATTAGCTTTAGCAAAATGTTGTGCTTTAGATTAAGCAGAGCAAGTCACAATACAACACATCACATATTTCGCACCCACATGCCACATTTTATTAACTAATCCTTGTTAACAGTTATCACTGTACAGCATTTTAAAGTGTTATGCTCTTCAGCTCAGAGAAGTTTCAGTATTTATTTTAAATAATAGGTCAAGTTTTAATTCAGGTGCAAAGCTTTCTGTTCTGCAGTATTTTAATTTTGTCCCAAACGTTGAGAGAGATGTTTTAAGTAAAAAAAAAAAATTAGAATAATTTAAAATTATATTTGAAACCATTTCTGTTTTTTAAAGATTAATGAAAAATCAATGGGTCCTAAGAATCCTCTTGGGCTGTGTCATAGTTAAGTCTCTCGTGTCTCCACTGTCGTCACGTGGGAATTAATTCAGACTAGTGTGCACGACAAACAGTTGCCAGCTCACCTACATTGTGACCAGACACTCATGAAAGGATTAGTCCCCACTCTTCTAACATGACCCAGATTTGTAGGTAAGGTGGATGGAAGGTACTTTCACGTATGTGATTACGTAGGTCTTACTGTAGCACCTGCGTAAATCTGACTTGCCCTAGTGTAGCTTCTGTACCATAAGTCCATTTTATTGTCCACTGCATTCTGTTGTGTCAGCAGTTTTTCTATGTTTAGATGATTGCCATGGCATAATAATGAAAGAGTTAACAGTAGAGTTTATTTTCAATGTTATAGTTAAAAGCAAAACATAATTCCATGTATTATTATTATTATTCCAGTGCTCTTTATACAACTCAACAGTGATAAGGAATGCTCTGGTTGTAAGTTAAAAGGCATATTATTCTGCTGGCTTCTTTAAGGCAAAATAGTTGAGAAATAGTTGTCACTGATAAAATGTAATAGCAGTTCCTGCCTGCTTTCGATTTCTGTGAAATCTCATCGGTTCAAAATCCCTCTTCTCATAATTGTGCATAAAAACATGAATTTATTTTGATCGGCTCTGATTGTGTCGCATTACTCAGCAGTTTTGCGTTTACCGTGGACAGATAATTAGCTTGATGCTGGAAACTTTACAAACTGAACATAGAAGCAGCATTAAAAGGGTTAACTGTGAGTGTGAAGGTGTAATGAATGCACAAATTCCTGGCAAAGCCCTTTTTCATAGGTGTAGCTACATGAACATGTAAACTGTCTGAGTTTTGTAGACATGGCTGCAGGGCAGGAGGAATTACACTGTCATGCAGAGGATATAGAAGTGCTGTGATAATCAGACTGTCACATACTTGAAGTGCTTCCAGGTGGAAATAGGTATGCTATGAGTGAGATAGAGAAGGTAATCACCTCACAAAACACAAGCATGTAATATAAACAATCTGATTTCTGGAAAATGCATATAACAGATTGCCTGGATTTTTATGCTTTGTGAGTGGTACACTGAACAACTGTTGAAGGACTTTTAGCATGTCCAGCAATTATAGATTCAATAGGCCCCATTCATAAACTACAAACAGGCCCATTAGATTTTCACAAAACAAAACAAACAAACATTAAACAGCTGGGTAGACTAGCACTGTAGGTATGATGCCTTTGAAAAAAATGATATTCACTTCTAATAAACTACTTGACAATGTAGAACTTTCATTTTATGTGAAGCAGCTTTGAAACGATACATGAAAAGTGCTAAACAAATAAATGTGAAGTAAATGGAACAGAAATAAAGTAGTTTGGAACTGAAATATAGTTTAATGGACAAAAATAGAATCAAGTTTAAAAAATAAATAGGGAAAAATAAACAAATGGTCAAACTCTTTATGGTAATTCCCCTGTTTGGTGTTAATGGAATTTAGGTAATTGAATTGAAATACGTTTTTTTTTGTATTAGCCATGGTGAAATGATAGCCTTGCTTGATAAGAATTAGTAGCTGTTTCTATAGAAATACTAGCTTTAGAAAGAGCAAGTAACTATGCAAAACTAATTTCAAATGTTCAGAATTTACAGTCATCAGTATTGCTGTTGCAATAAAAACTTAGAAACCTAAAAGCAATGGATATGGAATAGTTTATTGAGCTTTTTTCTTGACTAGATATTACTAAATAAATTTCAACTACATGCACATAACATCATGGCCCAAGCTTCTTATACTTTTCAAACAAAGGTAATGGCAACGGCCGCATTGTGGGAGGGTGGTACTGTGCTTGCTTATGATGGATCAGTGTTTCCTCTACTGCTTTCAAGAACCCACCTATGTTTTGCTGGTCACCATGTGTGGGACTGCAGGTCCTGAAAGTAAATAAACATTTGTTTCCCTGGATCCCCGCTCACAAGAATTTACAAACATGGTACATGTGTTGTTGAGGAGGTCTTTTTTATGATCACCCCAAAACAAAATCTGTATTATCGGTATAAGAAATTAATTGATCTGAATCTAATAAGAGGAGGATGGGTGTTATGAAGTTAGGAACTTATGGAACATATTTTGTCTTTATTAAAAGTGCTGTAGATACCCTCAAACAGATTTACCTACTGTCTGTGTAATAGCATTGTCTACTATATAGTTGTGTCTTATTTTGAATTGAAATTAATATTTTTCTTTACTTTTACACTTGTTACTGTACACCATAACTTACAACATAATATTGTTATCTACAAAGATTTTTTCTAAACTTTTTCCTTCTTTAAGTGAGAAGAAATTAGATATATAGTAAAGAATTTGTTGTTCTTTGAGACGTCAAAACTTTAATGTTAACATCTAAAATCAAATTACAACTGGTGATAAAAATATAAAACAGATATTATAGACATAACCCTGACTTATTCTATGACCATTTATTAGGAGGAATATATAGAATTTAATCTTGTTTAAATTCAAATATTAAATTCATATATTACATTTAATTTATGCTCATGCACTTTTTTGCACATTTCAGGTGCATAAATGAGCGTATTGCATTTTATGACTTAATCCCTTGCCAGAATAATCTTGAAAACACTACATTTCATCGAATCAGGAGTGTGCAGGCTAAGGACGGTCTGTTCCATCTCCACACTCAGTGTATGTATTTAGTATTTAGTAACATTCATTAGCAACACATCCCCAACACTGAGACTAAGTACATAAATAGTTTTCTTGGTAATGATACACTCACAGACACTCACAGATAGGCTTGTGTTGGAATCAAGCCAGGCTGGCTCTGCCGAGTGCTGTCTACATTTCATGCCTAATTTCTTAAGATACATTAAAGCTGTGTTGGATCTGTGCTAGGCTAATCTATCAGGTTTTGGGTAGCCATGCCTCATTGAGCCCAGTTTACATGCTCTTTCCTAATCATGTAAATATATATTTTAATTATAAGCAGTAAGGGCTGCCTTAGTGTATCAGGCAAGGTGGTCTAGAATACCTGAAGGAGGTAATCTGTTGGCAGTCCCATTCATCTCATTGGCAGTTGCTTAGATGTTCACAGTGTTGAGCCATTCAGTAGTGACAAACCTATTTTGTAATATGAATGGCAGATGACAGAGAAAAATGTGTCTATTTTAATGCTTTTTAGAGCCCACCAAAAACAGACAAAATTCTGCAGTAATATAATAAAATGTGAACAATATATATGTTGCTTGTTTAAAATGAACAGTTTCATCAGCTTAAACCACTAATTTTGAATGGCCGCAAATGGAGAATGATACTTTTTGGGTCTAGATGGAGATACGGCGCTATTGCATCTACTAGGAGGGGCTAATAAACCCATGGTAACCAGTGAAATGTTGCCCTCTTGGCATGAGAGCATTACATTTTTCCAGAAGATCCTGCTATATTGTTGCCTTCCATTGAAATGCTGTGTTGGTTTGCCATGACAGACCTAGTGCCTGCAGAAAGAAAACGATCACACGTAGAACCAGGCAGCTCAGAGAACAGAACTCTGTGATGTGTAGAGATGCATATGGTTTTTATAATGTGTGCATTTCTGTCTGTAGAAAGCAGCTCCATTTGTCTTTTATTCTGGTTAGGTTGCATTCCTGTCTGTGCTCATCTTCTTTCAGTTTGGTTATATCTGACCCCTTTAAATAAAGAGTATTTGTTGTCCTGGAGTTGGAAACTCTGAGGGGTTTATGCCAAGTCTGTTACACCCTGTCAGAATCTCCCACAGCCTTCAGGTCATGCTTATAAATCCATGTCATTCGTATGAGTTAAATTTTGACATGGCTCCTTAACTACAGCTGCTATTTATTCATAGTGTTTGCACTGATGCAGTTCACGGTGTTTACTGTTTGTTGCTTGTTGTTGTTGAGTAGATCTTTGTGGAGTGATGAGCTCATTGTGTGTAATAATAACGGCAAATGTTAAACTTTGTATATCAAAATGTGTGTGTATATGTACTAAGGAGATACATACAGTATGTGGAGAAAGCTATCTCTGTGGTAATTGCCTGGCTGGTGCATGACCCCCCAGGAGGTATGTTATTTGTAATCTGCCATCTCCTTTTGAATGGCTGTCGATGGACAAAGATGGGTTTCACTGAAGACAACAGTGTAGTTATGGCAACTGCCAGCAGGGGCTAACTTGGCCATGCTAAGTCCTTGGTGTCTACAAAGTCACTCAATCCACATTAAGCTCTAGCCAAGTGAAGGAAAATACTGTAGACTTCTCCAGTGTGAGAAAATACTACCTCAATAGAAAAGAATGACTGGGGTGAGTGGGAGATTTTCCCCTGCAACAAAAATCAACAGAAGAGGCTTTCCCCCAGAAACTTTTTTGTAGTTTCTTGAACTATCAACAGAAGTTCCTGCTTTTTGGCATGTTTGCACCAGCAGGAACCAGGTTCCACAAATGCCTTTTAGGGGAACTAAAGTAGCACCTACTTCAAAGTAGGGTCTAAAAAGTCCCTAGGAACTATAAGTGACATAAGCGTACGTTGATAGGCCAAACTCCATACAAAACACAGACACCCTCCATTATTAAAAAAGTGTCTGTTAGAGTGTTAGAGTCTTATGTATACAATAAGCCACAAACACATTTATTCATAATTCACAAGCAGGTGGTAAGTTTTGTCTTTCACAATGTCATGTTTTAGGCAAGTTTGTGCATCTGTCAGCTTTAATATACTACAGTACAGTACTGTGTCTTTCTGTCATGATCATTCAATATTAGCAAAACATTACTGATGTGGCTACAGCATGTTTAGGCTGTTTACATGCGTGCATGCTGCGGTCATTTCCACATGATGCTTGGCTATAGAGAAAGATCACCGCCCATCAGTATTAATGATATCTGTGATCATTTCTCTATGATTGTAGATACTATACATAGGGAAAACACTTGGTATCTACTTTTTTATTTTATTGCACCCATTAAGTTGATGAACGGGTTTAAAGACGTCACTGTTGATCACTTTCTGTATGTCACTTCAGAGTTCCTATTCTCAGTGTGAATGCAACAAGGAAAATTTACTAGGGAAACTAATGGTTCTTAGGGGATCGGCTGGTTCCTGGTTCTTATAATTTAGTTCTTGGAACTACCCAATGTAAAAGCAGCTAAAGTTAACTGGATAAGAGAGGAAGCTGTAGTTTGTTTTAAAGGGCTCCAACACACAAGCTTGCATTATCTTCTTAGCCCCTGTTTGTTTGTTTGTCCATGCCTCTTTGGTCACCTCATGCTCCTCTTTGTCTTCGGCGGAGAGTAATGTGTTTTTGGAGGGCTAGCGCTGCTTTGATGAAAGGCTCTCATGCTGGAGACAGGAGACATGGAGAACACCTAACTGCTGTTCAGAGGGAATTAGAAACCCCTGTGAACTGACCTCTTGTTAAGGGCACATCACATGCCTTTAACGCTCATTTCCATAATGTGTTTCTCATGAGAGGTGATGGGTAATGTATGTGTTTTGGGAGATTTGGGCATGTTGGTGGATCATTGAAGTCAAACAGTCTGTGTGTTTGCTGTCAACGGCTCATTTCACAGGACCTTGCTCTCTTTCCCTTTGTAAATTGAAAGAGTGAAGATGTGTGAGTCGTGTCTCATGACAGATCCTGTTAAGCTCTCTAAATGCCTATACATTCATTTCTATAAGTCCTCTGTTTGCTAATTTTTTCTATTATACTATATATACTATACTAACTATTCTGCATGTGTGATCATATTGACTCTATCAAATACACTCTTTATTATCCTAATGATGGATCAAATGATGGAAATCGAAAGAATTTCACACCTTTTCCTTATTTCAGCAATGTTACAGATGGTTCCAAGATTCTAAAGGCTGCAATGTTTCAAAGTTTTCATATTTTAACTGTAATAAAAACTTTCCATGTTTTGAACTGAGGTCCTACTATGTTTAAAAATCAATAGCTGTTAGCTGTTAAAACAGTCTGAGTGGACAGGCAAAGAGGCATGGAATGCTTCAGGCAAGTAGAGCGTATTTAAAGTATGTAATCTTTGTTGTCTGGTACATTACCCCTGAATGAGCCCCGTGGGAGTCTGGGGTACACGGAGGATGCACTCTGCCCTCAGGAACACAAAAGGCTGAGATGGTCCTCCACTCTTGTACTTATATACTCAGTGTCTTCACCTCTGGTTTTAGTTTCTTTCTTTTTCACCAAAGACATACTCGCTTTGCTTATGCAGACGGCTTGAACTTCCTTGACTCCTGTCTTATATGTGGGGGTGATGAAGTAATTACATGCTTATGAGGGTGTCTGCATAACTTAAAAGGGTTCATGCCTGCTAGTGGAGAACCAGTTTATTCAGGGTCAAAACGGCATTCACTGCCTTTGTACTGATATGACTCCACTGGTTGCAATTTCATCATTACACTTTTTACACATTTCTGGTTTGGTTTTTAAATGGTTTTAAAAGTTAATTTTTTTTAAAAAATATTTTTTTATTTTCAGCCACATAATATAGATTAAGGGTCGATTGACAAGGGTGTCATAAAAAATAAGGGGCCCTAAGGAATAAACATGACCAAAGGAAAAGTACTGTTTAAATCAATTTATTGGTTCTTCAAAGTAGTGTAAGACGTGCAATGCATGATAGTCAATCTCTATTCTACTGCACTGGTTTTAACATCAATCTTGAATGTGTGTTGCTTGCACTAAACCATACTGTGTTTTAGAAAAGCTTTATATATTACATATTGTTTGTTATGAATCAAGAATAATGTGTAAAAATGTGTTTGGTCTTGAAAACCTTGACTTACCAGGTTTTAAGATTTGGGCAAGATTGTGATGTGATTGTTTTAAATGCCTAGAAAAGTTATATACAATCTATTCTATATAACTTCTGCCCTTTGTTTATTTCCTAGAATTTCTTACGTCTTATTTTCTCAGAATTTATTTTGGTAATGGCATTTGTTTAATTATCACAGGCTAGTTTGATGCAGTGAAACTAAACAGGAAGGCAGATCCCTCCCCCTCAACACCCCCGACCTCTTGAAGTTGTCATCGGTACAAGAGCAATGTAATGCACCTTAGTAATGGCTTGGCCTCTTTCTCAAGTGTTGTCGAAGCAAGGCAGTCTGTCACCCTTTCAGTAACCCCTTAAGTTCCTGCTCATGTCAGTGAGTAAACATTGAGAGGGACTGGCAATGTGATCTGAGCACTTCACTCTTAGAATTAAGCTAGTGTTCTAGAGTGGCATTGCCCAGGAGATACGTCTGGACTTGTCTTCACGACTAGACTTCTCTGTGATGAAAGATCACCTGAAAAGTCGAGGCAGTTAGGCACACCAGTTTGTTCTTTGATTTGGATTGAAGTATACCAGGACCTTTAACTGCAGCAAAGCTTAAGGCTTTACGACTAGGTTCTTGTAAGCTTTTCAATCATTTACATTTATTCATTTGGCAGACTGTATGTGTTAATCCCATGAAGGCCTAAATTTTCTACGTTTGAACGTGTAAATCACAGATGGTCATGTATTATTGATGCCTAATTATTTTAGGTTTCTATTATTGGCTTTTTGATAGCTTGATAAAGTGTCAACAAAATTTGTTCCCTTAAAGTGCTTTTACAGGCATTTATTCTAGTTTTTCTAGTTTTAGCTGTATCGTTTTCTAAACAAAAACATTGTATATTGTGTGTTATATACAATAAGCATATTGTGAGATACGTTTTTTATTTTTTATTTCTATGTTTTTTATCTGATAATAAATTGAATTATTATTAAATAATTACTCATCTTGATGGCCTCTAATTTGACTCAATTGTCAGATGTTTATGCTGAATTCTCTGAAAGGTGCGTATACCTCCTGCATCGATCAAATATAAATATATATCTGACAAGCAAGTCAAATCATTGCACCAGCAGAATTGTTAGTTTATTAAACTATACATTTTGTCCACCCAAAATTATCCTGTGGCCTCTCGTTTGACTTAATAGTTTTTAATTTTTTTAAGAGGACCACACCCTCTCTTCACATGTTTGGTTTATTTAACCAATAAATAAACACCCCTCACACACCTGGATGGCTGTGGGCAGGTGTGTAAGATACAGTAAAGCCATACAGATTATATACAGAGTCTTTATTAAATAGACCTTAGTCGGGGGAGATCTCCTTAATGAAAACAAGGCTGTAAAATATAGATGCAATTTGTACAAAGATTGTATTTGTACAACATAAGCTGTCCAGAGTTTTTTTAATTACCAGAAGTTTTAATGACTTTGGAAAGACTTACTTTTAATGTTTCATCTGCTGAATGATCCCCAACCATTAGAAACGTCTGAACAAGCAGTACATTTATCCCTCACAGTCTCATTTTCTTTTGTGAAAAATATAATTTGCCGTCTATCCTGACTAAGGTCTTTGTTTTGGTCAAACACATCTGCCAGGCATTTTAAATAACATTTTGTTCAGCTGGCATTTATAAACTACAAATTAGCCAATCAGGTCATTTTTCAGGTGTGTTACACAGCCAATGGCAGAGAGTGAGATCAGTTATAGTGCTACCCAAACCTATATTGACAAAAGCTAAAGCTGTTCATAAGACAGTGTGTGATAATGTACAAACACGTCTTTAGATTTAATCCCACCCATTAACCAGATCCAAATTGGTCTGGCTTGAAGAATCATCACCTGTGAATTAAGACAAATTTGTGTTAAACAGACGGATTAAATGTCTGTGAAACCCATTATGGTTTGTAACCTTTTTATTTTGCTCCATCTTTTATCTCCAGTACACAATGTACATCACATTGTAAGCATCTTAAAGAGATGTGTTGAGCCGTGGAAATCCGTTCTCTGTTCCTTCAGGCTGACAGTTTTCGCCAACGGTGTAGCCACAACCTTTACAAGTAATTGTATCTTGCGCTTTTAAAAACCTGTCTACTGTAAATACCTCTAATCTGTCAAGACAAGGCTTTCTCTCTCTAACAGGCTATTGGTTGACAGGCTACGGTATCAGCCCACGCTGCCCCACCTCTGCCATACCCTGTGCGGTTACGTCAATACCAGGTATCCAAAGCAGATGCTGGTAAACAAGTGGTATCAGTAAGCCTGGCTTTGGGCGCATACCTGATTACACGGCTGAATGCGACGAGTTCTTTAGCAAGATAAATAGATGCCTGGGGGCCCACACCTGAATCCCTGTATAATGCCTTTTACAAACACAGCCACACATCAGAGAAGAGATGTTATTTAGAGCAAACATTTGGAAGTCCCACTAAAACTGTTCCAGGTTGATGAACCCAAACATTGAGGTCTATTTTTCAAGCCATGTCTGAACATCTGGAACTCTTATGTTGGAAATGGTTTCTGCATCTGCTGTTCTGTAAAAAAGTGCTAAGCCATTTGGAGACAGTTTTCTGCTAATAGAGTGATAACTTGAATATATTAGATGGTAGTTATTAAATGTTCGTGTTTTGGGGGATGATAAGCATGGTGTTATGATATTTCATTGTCAGTATTTTGAATAAAAAAAAGTTGTTGTCAAACAGAACATTATGTTTTCCATTCGAAAGCTGCTGATGTTGAAATATCAACATTGACGTCAGCATTCACATTTAACCTGTTCACTTTGTTTTATTGTTCATTTTAGGGAAAAGATCAAGATCTGACCTGATATGAGCTACGCTGTTTCAAGAATGTCAGTGCTCATGTCATTATTAGATGTTTAAAAACTACAGGTCCTGAATATTACAAATATGAATATTATGACACAAATGTCAAACATCATTTTATTCTTGTAATATATAAGAGTAGAACTATGAGCATTTGCAGCAGTAATGAAAGACCAAATAAAATATCAGCACAGAACCAGAACAAAGTGTAATTATGCATCTGTATTAACAAGTTAGTTTATTATTTAGTTAGTTTTTTCTTAAGTTTATTCATACGTTTATTCATTTCGCCGTGAGATTCATTCTGCTTTTCAGTTCTCAGTTGTGTTTGTTTGGGTATACACAGCAAGACATTAGTTGCACCACTTAAGTTGATTTAAGCAGCTCTTGCCACAAATAATACAGTCATTATAAAATAATTTTCTGGTATACATGATTTTATAATGACTGGCAATTTACTCATTTTTTAAAAAGGAAGGAAGAAAGCAAGACAAGAAGAAAAAAACAAGATAATTGCATTAATCTAAATGTAGAGTTATTTCCCCACAACATCTACAGTGTCTTAACTATCATGTGTGTGTAAAGTCATATGCCCCTAAGACCCACGGAGTGTGTTCATTTCTGACTTTTTTGTTTGTCCTTTATTGGATTGTAATAGTTTTTGAAGGTTGGTTGGGATACTGGAGCAGATTATGTGAATCTAGTCTTCAGTATTTAGATAAATGTAGGAGACTACATGTCTCTCTGACAAAGTGACCTGAGACAAAATCAAAACTAAATCCAGATTTTACTGTTTTGGTTCATCTCGGTTATCACTTGTCCAGCTTGATTCATTTCTCCATTCCTGCTTTTAAACATGGAAGATCTAGTCCCTGTTATAACACCACCAATTCTAAGGGAGTAAAAATGGTCATAAAAGCAAAACTATGACTAATTTAATTGGACTTCTTATGTGACATACTGCTGTTACCACTATCGATGTCATGTGTTGAACAACATTCTACAGAAACTTGTTTTCCATAAATCTTGAGAAGCACATTATTTAGCGACTGTATGGATTAAACCAACAGATCTCATTCTCAAATCATGTCATTTTCACACATAGCGTACAAATGTTTCTTACTTAACACCAATTTATTTACAAATTCATTCAGACTACAGGAGTGGTGATAATTAAGAAGCTTCACAGTACAGTGTCAGTGTAAAGACAGGAACTATTTTGTTCATGTCAGTCAGTATTGACTGATGAGTTTAGGTTTACCTCCTTATTTGCCTGTGTGCAGAGTGGCATTAAGAGTGCCTGGCTGGTGCTGATGGAAGGGGAGGCGGTTGCACCATGACACATTTTTGCACATCCTGTCCTTTGTGAGGATAATGGTCCTCTGCTGACTCATGGAGTACTTCTGTCCTCATACAGACAGAATTGTGGCATATTGCTGTGTGCATTTATATTACTGTGGAGGCAGTGTTGAGGAGAGGGGTAGCTACATTAAATGGTTATTATCATTTATCTGCTCTACCTGTCTAGAGTTCTGCACAATATATGCTTTTACAGAGCAATGCAGTATGTTTATGACCTGTCTTTTAAAATGCAGTATTGGTCATTGGATTAATCTCACAACAAGTGTTTTTTATTGTTACTGCTTATTGCTCTCTTAGAAGATTTGACATTGGTGGTAAAGAATGACCCTTACTGGCTGAATTTGGCTTGTACCAGGGAAAATTAGCTAAAGCTAACGTCTGTACCCAGGAACATGTGCGTGTCTGGCCACCCAGACACAATGCTGACATCCACCCCAAGAACTGTGTGTCAGCTGATCTGACCAGATTAGATTAGAATGTATTCAATCAGTCAGTGCTTGAAAGCAGCTGTTATAATCACAGCGTTTTACCCACTGCAAAGACTTTGTCTTAGTTACAGACACACAGAAACACAGGGATACGAAAACATGCTTCTGCGAACCAAGGACTGTTGAAATATAATGTGTACGTTTTCAAATATTTAGTGTCTTAACTGGTTTGTTCTTTGTTTAAACTGAGCTTTTTGTGTTTTGCAAAGGCTGGTCATAACGTGCTTTCTGGGACAGAGCATGTGTATTTCCAGGTGCTCTCACTCAAAGGAAAGTTGAGTTTCCTTTCCACAATAGTTCTTGTAATATTATACATCCTGGTAATTGTCTGTTTTGCAGAAAATTTAAGATGTTATGACCGCTTGTAATTCAGGCGCAGCGCAAGCAATACAAGGAGGATGAAGGCTGCTATTGTGCAATAAAGGATGTTCTGACATTGTACCCTGCAGGCCAATTATTTGATAAAGCTAACCAACATATCAGTCAACTACACCTTTGGAGGCAACGTTTCAGAGTAAGCATGCCATTGACGTATCGTCTGCGTCTTATGTTCTCTCATGCTAATCATTGTAACTAGGCCACAGAACTGTGTGTATCTCCTCCTGCAATTGAAATAATATTTCCATGACCAACAAAAGTGGAAGACCGTGAAAAATCATGGATGAAATAAAAGTCTTTGCTAAGGCAAGAGCAGCAACTCAACAAGGTTTGTGGTTATGTACATTTAGACAGTATAATCTATTATAATCTCCCCATGGTATGTGCTACACTGAAGTAATAGAGATGATTGTCCTTTAACTGAGTTTGCTCATTCATCCTGTAAGAGACATGTTGTTTATTGATGAGAGGCATTCACTTTAGTATAGGATTACCTGTAATTAGAATCACTTTATCTCTGGGGCATATATAATGTTCATGTTTTAGTCTGTGAGAAAAAAAAACACTTTAAGAACCACAGATGATATTACAGGCAGATGTTTTTCTCATATGCTTGAGTATTGTATTATCTACATTATCTGCTATCTGAAAGCAAAATCTTGAGAGCAGATATACTCCCCAGAGATACTTATTTCCATTATATCTAGCAACAAGTCATCCATTACACGTTTTTAATTCTTTATAAGTGGATTAAAATAAGGAATTGTATGTATTTGAATGTTGCTCTTGCTCTAAATAAACTAAAATATCTAGAGAGCATTATTCTAAAAATCTGCCCCTGTTGATATGGTTTTTGCAACAGGGGGGTTAAATCCTGTTTTCCCAGCTCTTAACACATTCATATGCACTCAGTGGGGAACATTCAGAGCGACGTGCATCCGGGCCTCAGGGTTTTTCTCTTTCCAGACGACCAAAATGTTCTTTTTTCAAGTCTCAATGATCATCTTCAGGGAGGGAAAAGACCTTTTTGAGCTGAATGCAGCCAAATCAGACGGCTTTGTTTCGTCTGTGTCGCCCTGGCCTCCAGCTCTCGTAGGTTATCGTTTTCTCATCCCAGGCCTGCGTAAACAGGCCCTTTTGTCAGAGCCATTTTGAGTGGGATTGAGTGGCAGGCAGCTTTAGTGTCGCAGCATGAATTAGAGTTCTCGCACGTTGTCTTGCACTAATAGGCTTCCCTTTCTTTCAACAGTTCCTCTTTTTTATTCTCAAGATGATGATGACCACAAAGACCATTTATAAAATGGAAACTTCCGTCTAGATTCTGATTGGCTGAGCAATGATCAAAAGTGTTGAAAAATGCCGATAAATGCAAAGCCATGATTGCACATACTATATTAACTTTATAACTATATTATATTGTGCCAAAATTGCTACATATTTTTTTCTGATAATTTATGAGTGTAATTGTTCATAGGACATTGGTGTCTTTTCAAAATGGTGTTTTATAAAAAGAATAAAGAACTCTCGAGTTACATTGATTTTACCACAAATAAAAGTGTTATTTTTAGGAAGTGAGAGGAACAGGATTGGGACTTTATGGTTTAAGCCAGGCTCAAACCCTGGTCCCCGCAACCAACATTTTCTATATGACTTTCACCTGGTGTACATGTTTTAAAATCTGATAATATTTCATCTTATAATTATCACTGTGTTAATTTTTTAGTATTTAACAATCAATCAATTTCATTCAGGCTTATTCAAGTTAAAGTACAGATCTAATATAGAGAAAGTATCAGTTTTATCTGCAGGCAGATGTATGATAATAGATTAACTATTATCATTGCGGGGGCAACTTGTTGATTCACAGACTGATTGTCATTTAGTAATGTGTTTTTGTTCTTGCACATTCTGTCTTGTAGCGCTGTGAGGTGATGGTACTCAGTTACTCATCAAACACACAGAAAAAAGTCGTCAAAGTTTCGTCAGTTGTCTGGCACATTGCGTGTCAATGTGTCAGATGTGACGCTAGTGGTCCTCACTTACTCTATGGGTGGGAGGGATGTGTTGGACATGAGGCAGGTAGGGGTCCATAATTATGAGCACTTTTAATAAAAAATTTCATTATTAATATTAAATATATTAATGTAATTTCTAGTCAGACATCAAAAAAGACATAAATAATACTCATAAATTTGAAAATATTCGGTACAGTATTTCAGTTAATTATTTGAGTAACTGTATTGGAATGAGTGGCAAAGTTTTATTACATTGAGTCTGCCTTTCATTTTACATTCAGGCAAAATTAAGATCCGGATTTAAGGATTTTTCATACATTGAAGTTACATGCTTTTTTAAACACTTGTAAATGCAGCACAGTCACTGATAATACCGTACATTTTATACTTTTAGAATGTTTTATAAAAGTTATGTAAAAAGTTAACCAAACAGACACAGTATTGTTATTCTAGTGATAGCTGACTCCAGTCAGGATATGTTGAGTAAACAACACATGAGATTATGAATGAAAACAAATGTAGTTAATTGTCAAGTAACTACCCATAGTTCATTTCTGTGAGTTACTTTTCAATCATTTGTTTCTGTTAATTTCTTTATTTTTTTATTTTTAAATAAATGATTATAGTTTTATATTATTGACAAAAAAACACCGACAACGAACGTACGTAGATCCCGCGGAACAGGGGCCGTGTGTGTGAAACTGACTAATGGCCACTGTTCTGTGCACTGACAGATGGAGACCGTCGAAAACAAACTGAAAATAAACATTCAATTCTTCTCTCTATTTGAAAGTCCCTTCTCTTGCTATTAGCGCCAAGACTAAATATGTTGGTGGACAAGTATCATCGTGTGGGTTGTTCATTATGTGTGTTTTTACTAGAAAGACATGAGTATGAAAAAGAAAACAAGACATTAAACAAATCTGTCCTCAAAGGACTACCTGGTTCTGGAAGTGTCTCAGGGATGGTCCACTGCATGGTGGGCTACAGTGGTTATATTCTCCAGATTGTTTTGTTTGTACAGACTGTTTTCGTGAAAGGAAAATGCCATAATTTTTTCTTGAGCGTCCGGGGAAAAGAGGTTGGCCAGCTTAGATTCTCTATAAACAGTGAGATCGTGCAAAGCATCAGTGCTGTTTTATACCAACGACAACTTGGTGAGTTCCACTTTTGAGTTGGTGCTGCAATGAAAAAGTAGGTTGTGATTTTTATGAGGGCTGAATCGACAGATTCAGTCAGCATTGTCGTGGCTTCAAAGGGTTGGTGTGTGCTGCCAAATTTGAAGTTATTGAAATTATTCAAAGTAATTTAGCAGATGTCAGTATGCTGTTGTGTAGAGTGTTTTTCAGTAAGACTGCATCGAGCCATACCCTGAGATGAGCCCACAGCCAAGTCGGTCTCTCTCTGTAATTAAGATATTTTCCAAAAAGGTATTTTGGCAGCCATTTTCAAATGATGTCATTGTTCAATAACAAAACACTCTTAAATAGGTCGGGCCTTAGCCAATGGAAATACGGGAAATAGTGCATTAGGTAATCCAGTCAATCATGTCTATCATACCATTATCAAGTACACCGACATTGACAGCAGCATTGAATTCTATTTGCTACAGCTGCCAAAACGGCTACAACAATGCTAATGAAAGTGTTCTTGTTATTATTTTTCCATTATAGATTTGTCACATTCAAGAAATGTATTGATTTATGTCAAATAGTTACAAAGTATTATAAATCAAACATCTACTCAAAGCAGGAGGAGAAATATTATTATAACCTTATTTCAGAGATTTTTATACAGTAATAAATATAACGAAACATAAACAGTTGTATTTGACTTAAGAGAGGTCTGATTGTCATTTGATCCTTGTGTTTTTGACTCTTGTTAGTTGTCTGGTTTTAATAGTGGCTCGTGTTGGTCTCAAATTAAATCTTGTGTGCCAGGGTCAGTGCTGAAGAGGATGGAGGAATGCAAAAATGATCAATTGCGTAAATTTACATCAGTTATACAGAGTGTGCGTTCACTGGGAATCAGACCCATTACCATTGCACTGCTAGCATGATACTCTATCTATGTCCACAAAAATGGATTCCAACAGAAACCTTCCACTCTCCATACTAAAGGTTACTTTAATTAATAATAATGGTCAAAATTAAAAATAATTCTTGTTTTTTATACCCCTGTATTAGATTTTTTTTTATAAAAGAACATGCATCTCATGTACAAACAGGAGAGCAGCAAACAAATTTCCTGTTTTGGTCACCTCGGATGTTTGCATGTTTTAATAAGGTGTTAGAGTCTTAAATGAGTGAGCTCTATTACCAGCGAGACTGCAGTTGTTTTGCTGTCAGCATGTACTTTAAGCTACTGCAGAGCTGTTTTGTGTTTGATGTGTTTTATGGAGACGTTTGTTAAAGTTCAACAAAACTCGCTTATTTTGGCATATTATTCCTTCAACTGTTGAAAGCATGAAGCTGCACTTCAGAGATTTCCCACTAAATTAAACCCCATGTCTGACTCAACACGGAACTCTTTACTTATAGATTTGTTGACGGATTAGCCTATTAAGCTATATTTTCACCACCAGTCAAACAAGGTGATGAGATTAAAGCCAAAGAGTCCAAAGTGCTGGTGTGACCACGTCCCTGCTGTTTCATTAAATGTGACTGCTCGTGTGTGTTGGTTTGCATCTAAAGCATTACCTGTTTGAGGGGAAGTAGTGGTTTTAAGAGGTGTCTTAACACATTCATTTAAAGATACATAAATGTTGTGCTCATAGGAACAAAGGATGTCAACAGACAGGTTCTGGCAAGCATGCATACCCCCTTACATGTAGCAGATTCTTCCTCTAAATACAGGATAACAGCTCTACTGTAGATACAGAAATAGTGTATGATGACATACGCATAATATGACCATGCACACCCTCAATTCATGCTAGGAGTCAAGTGCCTATTAAACACTATTTACTGGCTAAGAATACAATGAAACCTTAGAAGAACGACAATAGCCCATGTTGGGTGTGAGAAGACACGTTTCGTGTGTAGACTGATAGGTTTGTTCTTTGTGTAGCTTTTGGAATCCTGTTTGGAAGTGAGACAATTAAAAGACCATTGTCTCATCTGCTTCTCAGACAGAAGCGTGAGGAGACACTAATGCAGCCTGAGGATTAGGCCTTACCTTAGTGAAATAGCCAAGAATAACCAAGGCAAGTCAGTTTTATGCCATCTTCCAATAAGCATTTCTACTTGCAGAGATATATACAGTAGCAGCCACAACAGTACAGTAGTTGCACTAGACACTCTTTAATTTATAAGACATTTTGTGAGAAAAATGGCAAAAAAAGAAAAAATAATTATTTACTATTTAATGTACTATTGGGAAAATGAGGAAACACTTTATTATTTATTGGCTAACAGTTATAGTCGGGGCCATGGCCTAGTGCTTCACGCAACTGGCACAGTATGCTGTGGCTCTCATGCAGATGTCACAATTTTAAATACATTTTTCTGTCACATTACTTTTTCCTTTCCTCACCGCAATGTTCTCTGTATTAATAATAGCAAAATGTCCCTCTAAAAAGTTGCAGGCTGGTCAGGTACTGTACTTTCTCAAATATCCATCTCTGTCCGCTCCAAAACATCCCTTTGATGTCTTAAAGATAAATAGTAAAGTGATTTGCATCCTTCAAGAAATGTAGCATTGCTTTCTGCAGATTTTAAGGCCCGATTTATAGCTTTGTTATTCTTTTGGCGGTTTTCTGCCAGTCATCCTTTTGTCAATCTTTTGTCATGTTTGGTTTCTGGTCAGCCCACCTCTGGGTCAGGTCTTATCACAAGGGGCACTCGGCAAGCTGTGTGGGCATCTTGCCTTGCTGTTCCCACACGTCTCTGTCAGCTGTGGATGAACCTTGACCCCTCAAGGTCCTCACCACGGCGAGAAGAGACTCCATTCAGTCAACAGTTTCTTTTTGCCACGCCTGTATTTAAAAGCCAGCCTCACTTTGTGGTCAACGCCTCTCTATTGTCCAGTCAGCAGGCGAGGTCAGAGGACTGGCTGCTGCAGGGTATGGCAGGACTTCCGAAAGCCCATTCACATCTGACCTGACCCCCGGTTCACTGCTGAGTCATGACGATCAAAGCTGGGAATCAGGGCTCTCCCAGATTTTCTATTGGCTATTTTCTGTTTGAAGAGTGACCAAAGTGACAAATTATATTCTTAAGAGAGGAATTTGTTTCTGTTGGGTATGGGGGTGTTTAATATGCAAATGCATTTTTTTGTGTGTGTGTGAATAGTTTAAGGTTTCAAAAGGCATCGTTGTGGCTGTTTTGTATACTCCTGAATTAGACTGAATAAGGCTAAAGAGGGTATAAGTAATACCTTCACTAGCTACTTGTGAGGTGTAAACTAAATTAATTCACCTCTTTTCAATGCACAGGGCTAATTCTACCCTGGTAGTAGAATGTCTTGTAGGTTAAATCATGATTTTTAGAATTCATGCAGAGTATTTAATGATAGGCACAAGCTAATTCTGCATTTTTGCACGTTATGTGAGGCACAGCTTAATATAAATATAGAAGCACCAATCGCCAATTTATCAAATTATGGTCAAATGATAAAAACATTGTAGACACTTAACTAGACACTTATGAAGAGGAATGTTTACCTTTGCAATTTAAAGAGCCAATGCAGGTGACTGGACCACAATAGTAGAATAACAATTTACAGTCTCTACACAATGATAGATGCTTTGAACCAGCATGCAAGCTAAAGAATCTTTTCGTGAAACATTGATTTGTATAATTCCTTTAGCAAATCAGTTGCTAAAACAGTGTAGACAATTTGTGCAAATAAACAGCCTGAATTCCTCTGTCAGTCTGCTTCATTGAAATGACAGAAGTAAAGTGCTGTCATGTGGTATGGTTCCAATAACTTTGCATGCACTAACAACATGTGTTTTTGACCAGTGCAAAGATATGACAAATATATAAACCAGAAACAGGCCTCAGAGGTATAGATGTATGATGAGATGTATATTTTTGGCTTTAGGGCCCAAGTGTAGATAAAGTGACTTAATATGTGCTGGAAAACAATGCGAACAGGTTGTAATGGTCCCTCACTGTGTGAAATAAATCTTTCCTACTTCACCTTTCCAGTTGTTCTGTAACATAATAATATATGTAATCCACAATCAGATCTGAATTCAATTGTTGAGAAAAAACATATTTTTTTCCCTCTGCTTTCTGATTCCAGTTCTCCTGCACTTATTCCCTGTTCTATCAATATCCATAGACTCTCTAACTTATGTTTTCAATTTACAAGCCCCCACCCCCAATCTCCCTGGGTCTTTTTCCTTACCCCTCTTTCTTGATTTTGTCATGCTTAAGTTGTTGTCAAGACTACAGAGAGGTAAAGGACATGCAAGAATGAGGAGCAAAAACTTTGCCCCCCAAAATGCATGTAAGCACAGATTTCACATTGAGGTCCCAGGACATTAGGCACAGGAAAGGGGTGGGGGCCGCATCACAGAGTGTGTTTTAAATCATTTTGAGAGGGTCTCTTTGATTCTCTACATGCTGTGTGTGTTGAGAGGCTCTCTGCTGTGCCTCTCTCGCGGTTCACCTGTTAGAGCTGGAAAAGTAAAAAGTGGTGGCCCAGAAAAAGGAATTAGGGAGACACGGTGTGGGAGGTGTATTGCCTCCCTTGACAGGCCCCCTGAGCCCCACTGTGTGGTCTACTGTGCCACCACACCAGACCTCCTTCAGCCTCCAAGGGAGAGGGCTGGTTTAGGGATGTGCACGCACATTGATTCTGGATGTGATGGCTTAGGGAGACTGCCAGCTCACCCGTTCAAACCACACAACCCAGATGTTAGCTATTGGGGATCTTTTCCCAGCCCTTAATGAATTGTTACAGTAAATCTGTAGTAAGCCCAGACAAACAGAGTCGTGGCCTGTGTTTCCTTTTTGGTTGTTCATAAATGTTGCTGGGGTTGTCATCAGCACAGGGGTTGTGGCCCAGTCATTGACCCTGCCAATTATTTACTAATCCAGTCTAGGAGGGTTTCCGCTTATCCACAAAGACCATGTTTGCCCAGCATTATTTCACTTTTCATCGTTTAGTTGTGGTGGCAACAGATCACAGACTGACATCTGAGTGGATGTTCTGCATTTAAAAGGAATACGTTGCTCCAGCTCTCATGCCGCATTGCATTGACGTAGTGGTTAACATTTGTGAGGCATTGGATTGTCAAGTTTTTATTTCAGTGTTTTATGGAGAGCACTCAAATATTCTTGGCTGCATCACTGCAGGTTTCACATGCTTAATTGTGGTGGCCTCTGCCTCTTCTATTTCTTTGAAGCAAGTGGAATCTGTTAGTTCACTAAAACAGCAGCCGGTGGCGTTGGTTGCCATTCAGTTTCACTAAAAATCAAAAAGACAAGATAAATAAAAACATTAGGGGTTGTAAAAATAAAGAAAGAGAGGTCAAGCTTTTCTCTGTCCAACTGGGAATATATTGAAGACATCTTTTATATGCATTTGTAGTGGCTGCCTATATGGAAAGTACATTATCACAGTCCCAGGGCTTTAAGTGCAATAGCATTGTTCTGAAGGCTTGGAAAGGATCTCGGTGAGTGTCCCTTTGCCGTGTGGATTTATGATGCTCAGGAGGACGCCCCTGATCTGGCACTGGTCAGTTGGCCTTTAGAAGAGAGTGAGGGGAGAATCGGGCTGCTTTGAACTCTTTCACAGGGCTGTGCTTTTTGGGGAGCTGATCCCCCATCTGAGCTGCACAAGACAGTAAATCTCTAGCCAGGACAGCACAGCACTGCTTAAAGTCTTCATTTGTTGCCCAGCAAGACTCTGGCAATATTCCAATGTGGCTTCAGGCTTATTGATCTTGGCTACGGCTGCTTACTCTCTTCTTACAGGGATTTTGGGACCTACCTTAAGCATCCCACCAAATTTATAAGCTGTTTCTGAACTCACATACTTTTGTAGTATGTACCATACTTGATGAAAAACCTTCTTCTCAAACATTAAAAAAAGTATGTTCTTAGGTATACAGGTGTGTAGTTTAAATACATCCCTAGACATGGAGTGCAGTACATGTTCTTTGACATATAAAGTTATAACCACCACCACAAAAATAATTTACCCAAGTGTTGTTAAACAAGTACACAACTTTTTTGGAAACTAAAGCATTTACACCTGATAAAAGACACGCTTTTCACATTTTTCTATTATTTTCTATTAGATTATTTTAAACATTTTCAGCTTCTGTGGCCTTATGGGATAGTAAGGTGTCCCATTAGTTACACACTTCAGAATACTGGCATTGTTCACCTACTGTTTTATAAATAATACATATTCTGATATATTACTCATTTGGGGTTCTGCTTTTTCTGTAGTAACATACTAACATTCATATTAATGTATAATGTATGTTTTAAATGAACTGAAAGAACAGGGTGATTAAAAGAAAGACAGCAAACTCAATTTGACTTCTGTTGTAGCACAGAAGAACACTGAAAGCATGTTTATGTACGTGCAACTGTTCCTTATTTGTAAGCAGGATGTTATTGGATTCAGCAATGTTTTCAGGGTCAGTATGTTAGTTGCTTAAGACACCCACAGACAATGTGTAGAAAGGGGCCAGTTTGTATAAATTCTGAGTAAAGTGTTTGTTGTTTTACATGTTTACCTTAAAAAAAATGTCCTTTAAAGATCACTCTTTTTATACTGAGCCCCGCCTCCTAGTTTCAGGTATTTGTTTCTTATTAAACATACCCAAAGCATAAGATATTGCATGTAAGTGATATTTTGTGGGGCCTTTTTGAAGGAATTATGCCTTACCAAGTACATAACTGCAGGCTTTTTAGACATTGAAAAAACAAGTGAGACCAGCTCAATTTCATGGTAAGTGCATCTGGCGATATCTAGACATTTCTTTCAAGTGTGTTCTCCACAGCTGACTGATATCTTCAGGGGAAAACTTGTCATCCAGAGTAATTGGCTTTTCTGATATCTGAGCACGCCCCTATACGCCCAAGGTGATCTGAAGTGATGTTCTTCAGTCGGGACTTTCTGTCTAATGTAACAATCACTGTCTAACCACACAGACGTAGTACAAACAACTGTGTTCAGGGTCCATTTTTGAGCTCTTAATGGCATTTCAGTAAATTCAAGAAACCGACTGATATGTGCAAATTTCAAAATTAGCAACAGGACAACAAAGGCCACAACAGTTTATTTTTGTTAATCACGTTATTTTTTTCTCATCTCTGGCAAAATGAAATAATGAGCTAAAAGCGTCCATGAATTCTTATCAGTTTTCAAAACCAGCAGTTATTTGCTTTATTGTGTACACAATGTCTAAACTCATTTAAACACAAGCTTAATCAGTATTTGAATTGAACATGAACATGCCCTGACGTATCGACGATTCGTTTTCTTTTTTTGCAAATAAATAAGGTGTGTTATCCAACAGATAATCATTTCTCTCTGGCAGTTATGTGGCCCCAGCCATTTTATTTAAATCTACGGTACTGTGCAGTCCTTTCCAAACACAGCTCAACATATGAACCCATTTATGTTCATTTAACTCTGACTGGTGCTATGAAATGGTCTAGTGGCTGTTTGCTTGGGCAAGTAACCAGAGAGTTTTGCGGTCTCTAAACCCACATGGAATTTATCCATCACGCCCAGGAGAATGACTTGTAACCTGAATTGCCTTGGTAAAGCCCAACCTAAGAATGGATATGAAAAGACATTCATATTTGCAGCTGACTGTTAAACACATAAATAATGGTGAGAATGTAATTCACATTCATGTGCATTCCAGAGCAGGATAGGATCCAGTGTGACTCCCCCTGGCTAGGTAGCAACATGGGAAATTTTAGTTCAGCTTCTGGCCATAGGCCCATTTGTACAGTTCAGCCACCCCATTCAGCTCATGCCATGTCTGGCCCCCTTCAGACAGCCAATCAAAGCACAGCACTCACATGACCACAGATTGTGTCATCTCATCCTATAGATGGGTCAAAAAGTTCTAGCTTATATAAACAGTTCATAAATGCTTTTCAACTCTAATCCATTTTTTGTTTTGTTTTTTTCATTAAATAATGTTTACTGATACCATAGTTGTTTTTTTTCCTTTTGCTTGACAAATTCTTATTTGTATTTCCTGAGGAAAAAGGAATATTCCTCATCCTCTAATGACGTCTGTAGTTCTCTTTAAACCATTAAATGTAAGAGTAATCTCTGCAGGCCAAAAATCAGCAGGACACACTCGTGCCCCATGCAGTTTATCAGCCTGGAATAAAGTCACCTGCCTCCCTCAGACACATGACAAATTAGCATTTTGTTGCATCAGCTGTCTGTAAAGACAACAAGCCATGTTGATAATGTTTATGATTGTTGTTTTTAATGTCCCCAATTAGAAACCATGTTTTCCCGTAAAGACTTCACATAATTACATTACATGCCACCTCTCAGACCTTTTGTGGAGAAGGACAACAAAAAAGATCAACAGTGGTGGCACTTAGTACCGTAATAATTTACAAAAGCACAAATATTTAAATAATTACCTGAAATTGCATCTTTTAAATCACGCAATTCACTGTCACTTTTTACAACCATTGACACGAGTGCAATATAGAAAAATAAATGAAAATGTAAAGCGAGAAAATACCTTTTCATTATTTACGGTAAAAAACAGTACAGCTTCATCTGCTGTACCAACATGTTTTTGTTTATACGATAGAATATTGTGCTTCCATTTTACACTTGTTTGTGACCTAGATGGTACAGTAGAGAGGTTTTCCACACAAGCAGTGCAAACCTGGTATTCTCCAGAAGGGGGCCTGCCTCAGACAGACAGACAGACAGACTGGCAGGCCAGCAGGCAAGCTGTCTCAGTACAGGCCCCGGGCAGCTCCTTTTACCAAGATGGATTTGTTAACACTGTTTGGGTCGGTCAGGCCCCAAGGCTTGCGCCCGCCAAAGTGACCTAATCTGTCATTAAACTCCTGTTCCACTATGATAGAGCCGCAGCCCAATGGCCCCTAAAGACACAGCAGGAGGAAAGACGAGACACAATCTTTTGACTCCATGAAGTAGGCCGTTGAGAAACAGCAGACACTAATAAATCCCAACATGGCACAGTTAGATGTCTGCACTGCCCGCACAACAAATCCATTATTTGTGATTCTTTGTAGTACGGTGCAATTAATGCACTTAGTTGAAAGGGCCGATTATATTAAAGTTTATTAGAACATTTTTGTTGGTTTTTCAGTATGTTATAATCTTATTAGCAGTGATTGTCATTCGTGCTTGTAGATTTTACAAGCACGAATGAGTTTATAAACAGTTTAATCTGTTTCGCTTTGTTATCAGTCTCATGAATTGTGGTTCATTGTCTGGGGCCTTATCAATGTACATTTTGCAGATTATCTCATTTGGTTAGAGACATATGATGCTCTATTTCTTATGTTTTGAGGAAGGCAATTGGTGGAAGATCGCTGATTATCTTTCTGTACCTAATTGTCTATGTGGATACCATGGATTTGTGTCTCGATTCATGTCTCATATCTCATGTTATCTTGTATCAAAGAGACGGTCAACTTGTCATCAGGAAAAAATAAATTCAAATGCAGTGTTTTTCTGCTTGTTGCGTAAGTTACAGTGATCTACAGATAATCTATCTGTGCAAAAAACAAAGCATGGTTAACATCTGTAAATAGCTCTGGTGTATCTGTAATTGACATCTTTGTCACATGCCAAACATGTTTTCCTGAATGTGTAGTTCTTATCACAGATGACTCAACAATTGTCTTGCAGAATTAAAACTATTACTGGTTTAGTTGTATTGTGTCTGTTGAGCAGAAGTGTATGATTGTCCAGATAAAATATAACAGATGGTTCTGATCTGCTTGTAGTAATAATGAAGTGCAGACATCAAAGTATAATCAGTCACAGAGTACAAAGCTTTAAAATACGATCTTCTTAATTGCCTGTTACTAACAGTTTTGAGAATGCCAGGTACATATGAATGAAATTTGCAATGTTTCCCTGCTGCACATGGACCTCATATCCACCTTTTCACTTGTTTCATTCTAAAGAAATTAAACAAATGGCATGAAATGCTGATTATATTTTCATTTTCTTTAAAAAAAAAAATTATTTACTGAGAAAAGCCTCCAAGTGAAGTGTACTCACAAAACTTATGAAGGTGATACTTCATGTTTGAGTTCCTGATGTTTAATATTAACAAAATTCTTTATTAAGGAAATTGTGTATGGGTCAGAAAAAGTGATGTTGAAATTCTGTTGTTATAAAAAGTATTAAAATCAACTGGATCAATGCAGGACCAGTATGTATAATCACAGCATTTCATTAACAGAATTCATCAAATATTAGCCAACTTATGTAGGCAAAACATGTAAAAAAAAAAATAGGTGAGCAGTACTCTGTTAACAAAATAAACAATCTTTAAGTTATAACATAAAATAGGCTTTTGAAAAACTCACATATACTATATATGCTTACATGTAACTTTTCCATTTTCTTCCAAATTAAATTTCAAGTTAAGTAATAATAGCATTCTGTTAATGTGTCATGTTTTGTACATGCTGTACCTAATTCTGTCTGTACATCTGTAAGGTAATTTCATAAAGGCAGTTTTTGTAAAACAACAGAATTTTGTGTCATTTTTAATAAACATTTATAGTTAAATATGTTTTTTTATATGTTGATTGTTTGTTTTTTTTGCAGATCCAGAAGTACTTTGAATTGCAGCCTCTGGCACGAGGGAAGCGATGGATTCTTACAGGCAGCACAACACACAACATGGAGGCAGTGAAGGAGAGCTTCGGTCAACTCATCAGCCTTTTGGAAGAGAAGGAGGTGCAACCTAGCAGGATATGATTCAGTCAAACTTCAAAGTGGAAAGTGGGTTTGAAGTGTTGTTTGCTAGAAGGAATTTTTTGGACCTCTCCCTCGTAGATGTTTTATAACCCACTGGAGACATAGACGCATGTTTTGATGACTTGACAGACATATTTGTTACCCTTAGGTTAAGGGCCACACATATGCTGCTTTGGTAGCAGGTGAGCCAAAATCCTTTAAGGATTTTTTGGTAGTAATGAGCTGTTTGAAAAGCCGCAAGTTGTTTGTTAATGTTTGTGTATGTGAAGGTATGTATAAAAATGTGTATCTATCTTATGAGCTTATATATTTGTAATTATGTCCCAGAATATTCTTGATATTTAAAAATAAGGGAATTTTAAAACTGCATTTTAAAAGCCTGGAAGAAATCTGTACAGGCCTATGATCAAGTCATATAAAACTTACTGAAAATTCATTGGGCAAAAGAGGAGGAAACCCTGATATTATGAATATTAGACCATTTCTTAAATTTAGCAAATCTCCTTTACCCACATTAATCTTTCTTTTGCTTGCATGTTGTCTATAATCTTGTAATTAGACTGATTTCCAAGACATTTAGAGTGATGTTATACTTTATATGGGTACTTTGTTCTTTTATTCAGTTTACTATTTCCAGATTATGTTGTTAATTTTGTTCTTTGGAAAGGCAACACACCCCTTTGCTCGGCACTGCATGAGCTGTTTCAGGTTTGGGCTGGAATACAAACTCTATCAATCAGTGTCCACAACAGCTGCATTTGACAAGTCCCTGTCCGCCAGGCGTAAGCCCTCCAACTGTCTGTGAGGACTCTCCCTGTCTGCCACCTCACTTGCCCAGCCACTTTCTATGGCCTCACCCGCTGCTTCCTTGTGTTTATTAACCAAATTCCTCTCCAGAAATTTAGATTCCTGACTGTGCATCTCTCTGATGTGTGATACTTTATGTCCCACAGGTGTCTCTCAACTATCAGAGTAGTTTAGGCCTCTGCCCCTTTATCTGAGTCACATGCTGTTTATTTGTGTATTTATAGTGTTAACTGTGTTTTATATTTTGTCTGCCAATCATACTTGATGTCTTATTTTTTAAAAGCATATTTGTTTGTTCTTTGATTTGATTTGAGCCTGTGTACCAGTAATCATTTTGATCCATGATAATCTCACATTTGAATGTTTTCATAATTACAGAAAAATAAAATAATTTGCCAGTTAGGTTTAACACATTTAATTATAGTCACCAAAATTTGAGTTTAAGATGATTACTGACATGGTAAGTGTAAAATACAGTTTATATGCTATTGGTGATTTTCAGACCTATGGTTCTTAGTTGCACCTTTACACAGTGATATCAAAGCTACAAATAATCACAATGTCCATCGTATCTTTGCTTCCCCATCTAATCTCTGTCTCGAACGCAAATTTTATGCGCTCACGATCTGATGTAGATAAAAAAGGAAGTTAACATTTCTCAGACAAGGTTCCTGATGTATCACGTCTCGGCCAGGTTTTTATTTCTTCCTTTCAAACTGCCCACGTTGCTTTAACACAATGTCTGTCACGCAGGTTGCCCCTGCGATTCTTTGATCTGGTCTTCCTCTGTCTGGGGCCGACGCTCTAGTCTGCTGCTCTCTTGTCTAGCTGCTCTCAGAGAAAGCCCTTTGCCCCTTCTTTCTGGGTCGCTCTGCTTCCCTTTGGTCACGCTAATGGAGCCCACCCTCAATGCCAAAACGCTGCAGAAAACCAGTTTTGCCTGTTAGAACTGGGTTGAGCATCTGTCTCCACTCCAAAGAGGCCTACACACTGATTCCACAGGCCCTAGGGCCACCAACTTATAAGATGACTCTTTCCTCTGTGTCATGTGACGTTATTTAAACCTCAGTAATGTAATTAGATACGCACCGGATTACATCACCGATGTTGCGACAAACACGTCCAGGCTTTAAGATTGTTATGAATTGTTGGCGTTGTTAGCATATTTTTGGCTTCAATCGACAACTTGCTTTTACTTCACACAGCATTCTGAAAACCCTCCCACATGGGATGTTGTTTATAATACCAGCTTTACCTCCATTTGCATATCATTTTTCTCACTTGGCTCAGTTTCACACTTGCTGTGTCTAGACAGAGATTATTTTTAGTACCTTAGCAGGAATTCACCAGCAACAGACAAAGACTTGGAACAGAATATAGTGGTCTTTGTTATAATGACTTTTTTTAGGAGGGGGGTGCTTTTTGTTGATATCCTCTTAAAAGTCTTTTCCCAGTTGTGTTTACTCAAAGACAAGCTTGCCTTCTCATTTAAGTACCCTCAGTCAAGCCTGAATCTGAAATTGTAATGCATGGCTCGTTGGGGAACCTTTTTGTTTACAAGGAAAACAAAGCATATTGGTTCTAAGAGAGCATGTTTTCTTAAATGGCGAATGTTTTGGTCTCCCTTCATTCAAACAGCCAAGTAATCTCAAGCTTTCACAACCTGTTGACGGGGCTTGCCCCTGTGGAAATGCAACAGATGTTCCCTTGACATCCATCTGGTCCTCGTGATCCAGTGCTGTGCCACACTGTGAAGGGCTATTCTTTTTGTTAACAGTTTCAGCTTGTCCCCAGTCAGGGGGCCAATCTCTTATGCCTTATGCGTGACTGGGATACTGGGCCACCGGTGGGTTGTCTCGGTGTCCCTGGATTAAAAAAAAGACAGTAGTCTCTCTCACCCTGAGTTAGGCTTGACAACGATACTTGGAACAAAAGCCAGCCAGCAGGTTTTTGTTTGTGTTCCCCCATTTCTGTTTTGATGAGAGGAGGAAAGTGACATTCGACCGGGGTTAATTTAAAGATGTTTTTCTATACATGTCAGGGTTCTCAGCGTGGCACCACACACGTTCTCAGTTAAACAAACAACATGTGTGAGCTATCAATGATATCAGCTGTGGTGGGAAACCCAGATATAAGCAAAATATTACTCAGCTGTAGGTCTTTACCACATTTTTACAGTCACTCAGGGTGTTTGTAAAATGACATTTAAAAGCTGTTAAAATGGCTACCTGGCCATTGTTTATGGATGCATGTTGTGAGTGGGTGGGTTATAATGATGAAATTACTAACATTAATCTGTCTATAGCAATTGTTCTAAAACTTTATTGGGTGATGGACCACTGCAACAGTAAAAAAAACTGCAGACCACCCAAACATTTCCCTAGAGTTTATATCTTTTAACTTTAAATAGTCTCACTTTACCATCATTTTGTCAGACTGTTGTTTTGTTCTTATTTTATTAAAATTAACTACTTATTTGCAACTTGACGCTGGCATACTGTATAATTATCAGCTGAGTTATAGAAGAGACAACAACACTTATGAATTAATATAAATTAATTAACTTGATAACTGAATGTTTACAAGTTAATTTGTTAATCCATTTAGACTGCTTCAGGGACCACCAATGGTTCATGGAGGAAAGTTTGAGAACTATTCTCCACTAAATAGACATTAAAGATTACTTGCTTGCATCATTGGAGTGTCTGAGAATCTGGTTTTTCAAGCTGGTTCGCACGAGTCTGTGTCTAATGACACGGACAAGAGGTTTGGTCACTTCGCTGAATGTTCTCCATTGAGCTTGTCATTCAAGCTTGTGTTTGTGCTGCTTTGAAGGATTTCTTTCTCCTCCATCCTCCTCTCTTTCCGTCTTTTTTCCTCTCATCTTTTGACACTATGATGGAGATGTGTATCCCAGGTGGCCCACTCTTCAAAACAACAAGGGATCTGGCTCCTTATTTCAGACAAAAACATCAAACTCTTTGTTGTCCAAAGGAAAAGATGAGGATTTACCCAAGAGAATCTGCCCTCCCCATTGCCCACCAAAAGCTGTCTCCGCCCCCTGCCGTCAAAGAAAAATGTCAATCAAACGAGGGCATGAGGTCTGTTGAAAAGGTCATCCAGTGGTGGTCATTGCAGTCATTGTGTTTCTCTCATGAATGGAAAAGACAATCCAATGTGTCCAACTGACCTCACTTTGGACGAACTCCCCCTTCATATATTGAGAGGAAGATTTAGACGTCCAGACACAACACTGCAATTGTTTAAAATTCTAAAGCCTAAAGTTCTTCAGAAGATGTAACTGCCTAACTGCCTTCTGGATATCTAAGTATTTAGTTTCTGTAAGAAAATGTTTCTTTGCAAAAATTTTGTTAACTTTTAAATTTAATATACTATTAGTTAGCCACTGTGACCAGATGCAACCTGTCTACTGTTATTTACACAAAATCAGTTTGTTTGTCTTGTTATAATGTGTGTTTAAGTATTTAATACTCACTAATGACTTAATTGTTAAAGCTAAATGTCACAAAAACACAATATGGAAGATAGCATGGAGCCTTCAATAACATGGATAAAGAGACAGCAAATAACCTCTAGCGAATAAAGCACAGAATGTGAATCATACCGTGAGACACTCAATTTATCAGTTGTTATCGTGTATAAATATTTGATTACCCCGTTTCAAATGGGCTATTTGATGTCTTTGAGGGCTCTGTTCCAAGTACTGTAGGTGGATTATTTCATTTTATCCAAACAGTTTACACCAGCGTGCAGCCTCACTTACGACACTATGTGGGCAGCTTACAGCTCACAAATACAAATGAAGTGTGTGGTTAAAGAAAAAGCAACTCCTTCATCGTCACCATCTAGTAAACACACAATTTCCCAGGACAGAAGACACCTGTGCTTTACAAATTAAACCGAGACTTCTGATGCACAAAATATGTCAAAATATCAAGTCAAGTGCAAATGATAGTGGACAGGAAGTGGACCTCTCAAAACATGTTTTGTAATGAAGACTAATATAGTCCCAGCAGGTGTGGGGAGTTTGAAAGTAGGTTATGAGAGGTGTTTTGAGGATGCATGTGGAAGAGCATGAGGTACAGTCACCAGGATCATACAGTAAGGTTTACTTTCACTTTTTAGAGGGAGGGAACAGATAATGCGAGCAGGCTCAGGGTGACAGACAAAGGAGGTTATGGGGGGGAGTCTGGGGGACCAGTTCACATCCACTTTCCTGAAGCCTAAAATACTAATTAAAGGCACAGGAAAATATGTCTAATAGATTAACAGCAGACACTTTTATTCCCAGTTTTCAAACTAATTCATTTACTTAAATTGTACATCTGCCTCTTGGCATACAGTGCCCTCAACATGTATTGGGACAGTACAAAAAACAAATAGCTCTGTTTGTTGAGGAGTCAATGATTATTTTATTTAAAGAGGAATATGAGGCAAAAGTACAGATTGTCACATTTTGTTATTTGTTTGTTTCAACACATAAATATTTTATTTAGAAGAACAGCAGAGTTTCATCCCTCTATCTAATGTGAGGCTATTGAGACTATTGGTTTACAATTGTGTTTCTAAGTGATCAGCTGTGTCCTGTTGCATTATTTGTTCATACATTAAAAGCAGGGAATATGTAGTTTCATATCTGCCCATTGCACACATACGCCAAGATGAAGATGAGTGGCACTTTTTGGATAAGTTAACAATTTTGAGAAATCAATTTACTCCACTGACATATGAGTATGTTAACATATTTGGGAAAAAGATTAGCTAAAAATGAGCTATAGACTAAACAAATCTTACAATTACAAATATGTCAAAATATATTCATTAGTTTTGTACATCTTTAAACAAGACGGCTATGTGACAATTTTAGTTTATTGTTTTAGGTGTTACTCTACAACCAAAGTATGACAGTCTGGCAGACATTTCTCCAGAGAATTTACCTACTCAGTTTAGTCATTTATCTGGAAATCCCTTCTCCACATAATTTAGCTGCCGAACAATTTGTGCTGTAGTTGTTACAAGTACATTTAGACTCAAACACAAAGTTAAAATGTCTTTAAAGGACAAAGCCTGAATGAAAACAGTGGCATAACATCACTAATACAAAATGACAGCAATAACTTTAAATATATAATAATAATTTTACACAAGGCAACAAAATAAGTGCTTTTCTCAAACATTTCTTCACATTTCTACAATCATTCACACAACTAAGTTTGACGTTTTAATATTTTAATATTAACAGTAATTAATATTAGGAATGTGGCTAATAGACATTCCTATCAAGCATACCCTGTAACTGTCTCACAGGTTGATGTCTATACAGACATGGACAGACTGGATTCTTCAAGCATGTCAGGCTGTTTCACATACACAAGATTAAGTAGCAAAAATGACATCCAAGACCAATCGGGCCACCCAGGAGAACTGCAACCAGCGGAAAGGCTGTCAGAGCCCCTCTTTACACCATTAATCTTCAAGCTTCTCCTGTGCTGCCAACTCGCATCTCCTTCAAACAGGACAGCAGAGAGAGACAGAGAGAGGGAGGAGGGAAATGTAGAGAGGTAAAGCTACTCTGTTTTTCTCCTTCTGCTTTCCCAGAAAATAATACTGATCAGTTTCACACAGTTTGGATTTCTGTTTACTTTGTTTTCATGTTTTTTATATCACTATATGTCAGAAAATTATCTTTATTTATTGCTCAACTTACTGCTCAAAAATTCAAAAAAGTAAATAGTAACTTTTCTGGAAAATTTGTATACAGAGTGAAAAGAGCAAAAGTAAAAGAAGAATCAGGACCTTATAAATAGCGGAAAATTAGTGTGTTATGGTGTGGCATGCCTCAAGTCCCAGGAGAGGACCGCTTTGCTTCAGTCTAGTCCTGAGAACTGAAAAGGAAATCGACCCATTTAAAATGAGCCTTTGAAGAGACCTGAACTCAGATTAAGAGACATGCCATGGATGCTTCTCTTTGTAACAGCCTTTTTCTGTTGTTGGGGTGTGAGGGATATCTTTTTGTCAAACCTTTTTTAGGAATGAAATAAAACTTTAAGAATGACGTCAGGCTATTTTTTTTATTCCATGCATGCACTAAATATTACATGCTTCGAAATTTCTCCAGAAATAAAGTTTCAAAAATGTTTAAATTACTTTCATTATTGTTGCAAAGCCGTCCAGTATTTTATAGGATATAAAATATATATAGGATATATCAGACACTTCAGATTCACCATTTATTAATAGGTGAAATACGTAACGCGTACATTTGGACCCGTCGTCTTGCCGTAAAGCTCACATACGATGTCAACATGGCGTCTTCAATGTCATTCTTCGGTTTAAGCCGAATTATCTCTCTTACCTCAGTCACAAAAACGTTTGTGAATCCTGCAAGGTAATAACCGACCATTAAAATAATTGTTCTGTGTTTATATATTTACGTGCAATGAAAGAAAGGTCCATCGCTGTTTATTATACATCTGTGCAGTGTGTGAACACTTAGCCGGTTAGCTAGCTGACCAAATAGTGAGAGTGTGACATTTGTTCATTCTCTAATGAATAATGTTTCTGTTTGAGATGTACAGAAAACACGGTGGCATTAGGCATTTAGACAATAATCTTATGTTAATTATGTAACGTGTTGTGTTAAACAGGGATACTGTAAGAAACGTCAGTATCCTCCTGTCATTTGTAATAAATTCCACCATCACCGAGTCATATTAGCAATAAACACTATTCTTAATCTTCCGTGCATGTGTATTGATTTATGTGTACATGGATGTCAGCATAATCTTTATATGTAGCGTTTTTTAAGGTTAGTCCGTTAGTCTTCTGGACGATTTAAAGAAGACCAGATAAAATAATACAATATAGCAAATCTCTTGGAGGTTTGTTTGGAGGGGTTCATTCTTTGAATGTGACAATATTATTTCCCAATTGTTAAAGTGTTGACATACGTTTGCTGGTTTCACGTTGTGATTTCGGTGATTTATTTAAGCTATTTTGGAATCTGCCAGTTGACACGGAGGAAACTGTCCATGGGTAAAACGTTTCTAAATTTAATTAAACCTTATTTCAGTAATAAATTGTCTGTTTTTGTCTGTCAAGGTGTTGTTCATCTTCACGCATGTGAAAGTTAATAATAAATAATCTGTCTTTTAAAAGGCATATGATCAAGCACTAATATGAATATTAGAGGCCCCCCTCCCCATTACCCATTAATGACCATAATAGTTACAGCCCAGCTAACGGATGCTGTTCAGCATACATTAAAATGTTAAATGGCATCACAGTGTTTGTATGTGTAGGTGAATTTATTTAAAATGTATTGTTTTAGAAATAATTTAAATCTGATAGTGTTAAATTCTTGTGCTTAAGTTAATATGCACACAAAGTCTGCTCTGCTGCTGTATGTATCTGATTAATCTTTGTTTTCTTGAGAATGTATTTGTGTGTCTTCTTGGCACTACTGAATTATTTTCTATTTATGACAAACCAGCTGCTATTCAGTTTCACATTCCGTTTACAAAGCCTGTGAGTGTAGATGGGCAGGGTGACACGAATTGTCTGTTTGTTGCTAACTGGCTTATATAGGAGCTTGCCAGAAACTCAGCAGGCAGAATTAATGGGGGCCAAGAGGAGAGCTGTCTGCCTTCCTCTCTGCTCTCCCTTGACACTCATCCTTCTTCAAAACACTTTAACCTGTGCTTGTTTTATACAGGGTTTTATGTGTGCATTTATTTCAGTTATTTATTTAAATTTCCTGTTATGTTTTTGCAGGTTAATAAGCACGTCAGGATGTAGGCTGATAGACAAACAGGGACATGGATCCCAGCTCATCACTGTGGATGAGAAACTGGTATGAACTGAATGTGTGTGTCAAAGTCTTTGGCTGTTTTGGATGACACAGTCCTTACATCAAAATTGTTAATATTCACAAAACACCTTTTTATAAAATCAATTCATTCTGAAATTAGATTCTAATCTTTTTTTATGTGTCCTTGGTGAG
Source organism: Ambastaia sidthimunki (assembly GCA_036877625.1). NCBI lineage: Eukaryota > Metazoa > Chordata > Actinopteri > Cypriniformes > Botiidae > Ambastaia > Ambastaia sidthimunki. The sequence continues at coordinate 41,635 of JAZGTK010000570.1, forward strand.
ACAGTAATGTCCTTGTTTACCTACAGTGTGAGACTTCAGCCATTCAGCTGGCTTGAATGTGTGGGATGGGTTTGGCAGAGTGGGGTGTTTGGGTGGACTCAGACTATCTCCGATTGTGTCTGAGTGGACAAGTACACCCCTGCCTGGTTGAGGACTCTTGCTTAATAGTTGGGGCCACTCTAAAGTAAAGCTGCAAATGGGCCCCCAAAAAGAGGAGGTTGAATGAAAGAGAGGAAAAAAACAGTCTGACAGTAGCAGACGCACAGGAAGACGGCGGCTGTCCTTTTATAATTGGCCACAGAGCTTTCATTGTTGTTCTCTCAGCACAGGCAAGCCTTGCCTATTGAGCAATATGTTTGGTAGTGGTGAGCTACTGGCTACCTGTCTTATTTAAAAACAAACATTTTACACTTACTCCAAACTTTTCTTCTAATTGTACAATTTTTTTCTTCCTGTATAAATTTTAATAACGTAAAGCTGCTGTGCTGTCAAAATATTTGTTAGTAGTTATAAGTAAAAATTGATGTGTGACAAATCGACAACATTTCAGACAACGCAGCTGTTAAAACACCAACCTCTTTAAAATAGATTTTTTTTTAACTTAAAAACTCACTTCATATTCATGCCCCGTTGTTAGATTATTTTTTTGTAATGAAAGCATGTTTTCATTTATGTTTAATTGTTTGCAAACGGTTGCATTACAAAAAGTAGCTAATATATGTTTTGGCTGACCTGAAGATGCTCAGCTGTCTGAGCTTATAGAATGTCTTGAAGAATTTATTCAGGGTCAAATAGAAAAACACATCTAGAAGACCCAGTATAAATTCTCCAAGACATTTCTTTGGATCTCTAATTTTTATGGTTTACCTTATAATTTAGCACCAAAACACTGAGACCTGAGAACTGTTGACCCAGAAGGATGATCAAATTTAGCATAACCAGTGCTTTACTAAGACATTTTGGCTTTCATCTCAAACCAAATTTTAGGATGAATTTTTGGAAAGTCTGAAAGGTTACTTGCTGGCACTGATACTTTAATAAAATCATTAATATTACTGTTTGAATATTACTATATATCATATTACATAAATTATTACATATACATTATATTTTTTACAGTAGTCATTCTCTTTTTTGGTTATTTAATTATTGTTATTGAGCAATCCAGCTAACCTGTGTGTCATGTCAAAACATGTTTTTTTCACACGTGTGTTTTCTGATTAAATATGGGATATGAAACGAGTTTTAAAAATATCAGTTTGATTCCCAGGGGATGCATGAATTGATAAAATGTATATTACAGTTCAAGTGGCTTTGGATCAAAATGTGTACCAAATAAATAAATGTAAGATTAAAGAGTTGCAACTAGTATAATGTAGTTAGACTGTTGGAAATAGGTGAATATTGGTCTTGTTGTTATTGTTAGAGGTGCTGATGCATAATCCACAACTTTATTTTAAAATTCACATAAGTAAAAGGGAAACATTTTCAGTGCTGTGATTGGTCACTAGTTTGCCCTATTTTTGGTCAACTTTCTTACTTAAACTGCCCTAAACTGACACATTTTTAAAAGTATTAAAATTCCATATAGTCTCTCATTGAATACAGGGTCATAAAAACTGCAAAACTATTAACTTCACAATGCTGTCTAAAATAGCAGTTCAGCATAGTGACTGGTCTGCTGTTTGTTCTTTTTGAGGAAATGGTTTGGGTAACTTGTTTTGAAACTAATTAATCTAGGATCTCAAGTGCTATTGAAAATTAATCTGTAATAGCATCATTGTCTGAGATATTTTTGAATATCTCATTTTGAAAAGGAGCAAAATCTTGAGCCCCTTGAGCTCTAGTGAAAGTGCTTGCAAATGTGTAGTTAAATGTGTAGCATTGCAAATGATGGTAATTAAGGTCCTGCGTGATTGTGGCCGAGTCTTGGTGCTTTCTCCCTCTGGTGCCTACACTGACTTGCTTTTGTTAGTAATTACAGTTTGATTAAGCATGCTGGGCCACGAGAAAGCCTGCATGGCTGGCCAGTGACACAGAGCTTCACACGGAATGTCTGAGCCCATGCAGGGATCTCTAGTAACCCAGAGCCTTTGTGAATGAAGAATTCAGTAGGATTTTAACTACTTGCTTTTTATAAATCCTCAAAGTTTGTTTGTTTGTTTTTAACAAAACTAAAAATCAGGATGAGAGTTGTAGCATTATGTTTTGAAATATTAAAATGCAAGCAGATATTTAAGCAGAATTGGCATAGGGCAGGTGTGAAATCTGGTTTGTTTAATGCAAACAAACTTTTGTGTCAGTTGAAGATATGTGTTTGCACATACAGCTAATAGCTTATTTTAAAAAATAGGCCTACTGTACAAACAATTTTTACTGTCTTGCTGTGTCAGTTAGGGTGCTAATGCATGTTAAAGGGACTATCAAGCATTGGTCAGTGTGGAGTCAGTAGTGTCCAAGGTGGCCTGAATTCAAGAATAAGTTGTGATCTTCCTCCCCCTCCCCTGTTCATCTCAAATATCTGTTTTGTCTAGTTGTCCCCTCGTACCAGGTGCTTGTCCAGGAAAAACCCAAGGACGACCACTAAGTCAAAGGATATGGCTCTTTGAAGAGGATCTTACAAAAAAACTTTGTGTATTAGTTACTAAATGGTATTTCATTTGCTTAACAGAAAATAACCTTTAAAGTACCCACCTTAGTATGCACTACAGCTGGTGCAAGTCCCCTTTCTCTGCTGCAAAAAGCTCCTTACTTTGTTTTCACCACCCTGTGGTCTAAATGTTCCCAATACATTGTATTCTGCTGCTTACAGTTTAAAAATGAAAACTAATGTAGCTGATTTGGTTATAATTATGATTTGGTTATAATTATAATTGGGCTCTAATTCATATACTATATTTTGCTTAATTGTAATTGCTACATTAACAAAGTTGGCAATTCATTACTTTCCAGTATTCATGACAGAAATAGATTCTCCTTTATGGGTTTCCTGGTGTTCTGTTAAATTGTTACTGGTTTTAACAAAACCTTTGTGAATATTTTGTTATATGCTGTTTACTTGGAGGGTGTTACAGTTTGCCCAGAATTGTTGAGTATAACTGTTTATTATATTGGTGAAACAGTACTGACTTAAAGACAAACCATTTCAAACAGCTTCTGTCAGGAGTGTAAACTTATAAGCACAGTTTTATATTTTATCATTTATAAATGTCTTCTATTATATTGGGTGACAGCCTTGTGAAATCAGCATTCCACCAAACCAAAGGTGCATGAACCAGTAAGCGACTGAATCAGCAGTTGTGTAATGTTTCTTGCAGAAAAGCCAGTCTGATCAGCCAGTTGTGTTCTGGTCTGGTCACTTAAAGGTGACGAGTGTAACGCTTGGGGACTTAGACATAGAAATTAGGCCACTGACGCACGAGACTGGAGGAGAAGGCTGCCGACATAGGGGTTACAAGCAGAGCAGAAGCAGGGGGTAAGACAACTGGCCAAACTAAAGGTGTTGGCTTGCCACTTTTCTTCAAAGCAAAGTGGAGAAGAAACAGTTTGGGCAGAGAGAAACCAGAATGTCTTGGTCAAGTGGACCAGAATGTAACAGACCAGTCTGAATGTGATGCAGTTTTAAACCTTCACGTTTCTGTCTGAAGTTTGTGCGTTAACTGCTAGGTCACAGTACCAGTGAACAAATGTATTTGACTCATCAATGCCAAACTATTTGCTACTTTTCCTAGAAGAATGATGATTGCGCTTGTATTGAATTATACAGCTGTTGAGTCGAACCCTGGGAACTGCACCCTAGACTGTCTTGCACCTGTAACTTGTTTATTTCTGAATCTAGATGTTTGGTCTGGAATTGCCCAGTCCTCAGACCCCTCAAACAAGCTGTTATGCAATGAGAGTGACCAACAATTTGGATGTAACTGTTAGGTTTAGCGGAAGATGTTTTAGTTGGGAAATCTGGTTCCCACTGATTTTAAACCATGTAATCTCCAGAGACGACCTTGTGCTTAAAATCCTGATTTTCACTGACCACTGAGGTGTTTCAACTGACTAGCTCATCTGACTGACTAACTGAAGTTTTTCCATTAGCAAGAGAATTCTTCAGAAATGTAAATCTCTCATTTTCACCTCCTCATTTGGAGAGTGAAGCCAATTTTAGAAACCATTTAGAAACAACATCAGATATGTTTATGTTTCTAGTCTGGCAAGTTCAACGTGTGCATCATAAGTTATTAGTCTGAAAATGAATTTACCCAGAGAGTGAATCTGTATGCAGGTTTTACAGTCGAACCTGTAATGACTTTCCAGGTCATTTTTATGTCTGCGCTATTTTGGATGTTTCTCAAAATGTCTCTTAGATTATTTTGTTGATGATTTTTGCTCTCTTACTTCATTTTTTTTGTCTGACTATTAATCGGCAAATGAACTCAGGCAGAGAGATTCTGAAGGGTTTGTACTGGAGCAGTGAGAGAATATTAATAGAATCTCAAGTCTATATGCTGAAAACTTCTGGATTAATATATATTATATTATTATAATATAATATATATATATAATATATATTAGGGGTATAAAAGTATTAAAAACCAAAGCAAAAAAATGGAATAAACCACCCATGGTACATACTGCGGTACTCTCATGGCATACTGAAAGCCCCCTGCTGTCCTGGTCAACTCTGGCTAATTGTTGAGGTTGACCTTTACCTCACGGCACTGGAACAATGACCACTCGCTCACAATACAGCAACACTTTCATAGGAAAGACTTCAGTCAGACTGCATGATCATCATCACCTCATTTATCACCATAGCATTTATCACATTTATGCATATATTCATACTTTATGCATATTGTCTGTCTATATGCATCTATATCCTGTCTATACGAGGTACCTCAGAAGATAAATGACTGTTTTATGGTGTACTTGCACTAAGCACTCTTAGATCGCAATTTGCGTGTAGTGAGATCACTACCTATGCGAGAGCACAGAACAGCTACTTATTATGACGACAATCACCGTCTGTTACTACTTGGATAATACATTTCCAATAAATTTAATTAATTTGAGTATATTTAGGTTTATAACAGGTCTGGTCCACACCATATTGATAACAGGTATTACAGTTTTTGTGTAAAGCTGAATTTCTCCAAGCCAGCAGTCTCCATAATAATCTTATATGTGCTGTACAATCAAGTCATTAATAAATCTATTAGGCAGTGTATTAGCGAAAGTGCTTTACTTCGAAACAAAAAGGTGCATTGTTAATGATGTAAGCGTGTTCTGGCTCTGAACTTGAAGTGCAAATGTGAATGCAGACCAGCGGGGGAGTTGGGAGGGGCGACAATCATGTTCAGAACAAGGCAACCGTGTCTAGTGCGAGTACACCCTTAAAAACTAGATTCTCTCTGTCAGGACTTCATCTGTTGATATCATCAATGCATTTTTACAACTTTAAAATGCCTATATTTGACACAATAATGGTGAGCATTGACATGTCCTATGACAATGTAAGTTTAACTAACTGTAAGTTTAAACACTGCAGTTTATGAGTGGCATATTTCTGCAGGTATGTTACAAATACAACTATAAATATAAATCAACACATGATTGCAGCACACTGTGCTGGAAAGCAAATATGTATAGTATAATGTATAGTATGACATAGGCCTATATATAGTTTAGGCCTATGCCTAGTTTACTGGAGGAATTGTAAGGCACTGTCCGTTTAATACAGCTTTAAAATAATGTCTTGCAAAGAAACACTATACAAATACATTGAACTAAGTGAAGTACCTCCTTCTAAAACTGCAGGGATAGTTTTGAGTGTCTTTCTACAACTGCTTACATGTACACATGTACATTTTTCAAAAATCCTTAAATGGATTTCCACCTGTAACCCTGCAATGACTTTTCCAACCACATTATTGTCCAGTTGAGCTTAAAACTTGCTAATAGGCCTCATGTGGCTTTACAAGTCATCAGTTTACCTTTCTAGTCAGAAACGGCCTACAGATGCCATCCAGCAGTGTATGAATCTGATGTATTCGTGTGGCGACACATAGCATCTGTACAATAGCTTGCTGTCGACATTGTATTTTACTATTTCACATAGGACAGAAACTTCTGGATAGAAGATCTGCAGAAAGCAAGCAAACAAACCAATCAATTGGGCAGTTTTTAATTTCATGTTTGTAGAAGCAGAATTAAAACGATCATTTTTACACCACTAATATTCACCTTCAGACTAGCTCACCTCGGGATCATTGCGTTCCAGTAGCTGTGGTCAGATAGCAAATTCTTTCTTGTTTACACCTCGATATCAAACCCATCAGCCACGCTTGGCTCTAGCAAGCTGCATGCAGGGCTCATTCAAGCAGTCAGCCCCACAGTCTGCTGCTATGAATGGGCTCCCATGCTCTTTATTCACAGAAGAGCCAAAGGTGTCAGAAATATAGACACGCTTTCACGTGATGAAGACTTTGCCAGTCTTTTCTCTCCCGGTCTTAAGCCTGGCATTTTGTCCGCACATACAGGTATTGACGGGCTCTGTGAATAGTGTCAAACTTCATAGTTCTCATTTTGCTTCCTGTACATGCAGGGAGAAAAGTGCAGTGTTTCTCTTTGTAGTCCCACTCTTTGCCCTAATTCTTCTTCTTGAAGCACCATATTTAAGGCACAGTCGCTTGCTTTGTCTGTGGGCCATTGTGCTTTCATCTGTTGCTTAGATCACCCTCGTAGTTTTTGTTGTCCTAATGTATGCAGGCAAGTCTAAGTCTAGACTACTTTTTCTGTCGCTTTTCGTTTTTTTTCTCTTATTTTGCAGGACAATGAAAAGTATTTTCTTTATTTTCCGTTGTAAGATATTTTCCTGATACACTGTAACCATTTTCTACATGTAACAAATCTTACAGTTACACTAGACTTACTACATTCTCAGCAGTTTTTGCTCCCTGATCCTGCATTGAGAATTTCTAAACAAAAATATAAATTTTTCAGCTGAGACATTTTGCCATTTAAAAGTTCAAACCAACTGAATATTTAATCAGCCTGAGTTTAAAAGATACATATCACTGATTTTACAAATGGCAGAATTTCCATGATATGTCACTGAGTTACCAGTGTGGATCCAAGCAAATGATTTTAGTCATATTTTACAAAATTACATCCCCCAGAGTTACAAGTGTTTTTGACCATGATCCCATATGGTAGTGTATGTTTTTTCCAGCCTGTTAGTCTGAAAACTTTGTGTAAGTCAGTGTGTTTGGCAGCCTTTTGTTCACAGTTCATGCTAAAGAACCTCTTTTCTATGAATCAAGTGGCAGATGACAGACAATGATGAAAATTTGATTCTTTGAAGTTGTAATGGCCATTGAAATGTGTGAAGTTCCTGCATTGAAAGAGGAGCTGCTTGTAGGATTCACAACCTTGGGTGGCTGCTTGCTGGGAGGTTTGTCTGTTTGTTGTTGCCGACTTCCCATTGCTGCTCACTAATTCCCAAAGGAATTGGACTCTCTTTGCTTTTAGCAGCCTCCTCCAGCTCAGCTCCTCGCTAGTCTTAGGCCAAATTCCATATGTATTCTGTAACATTTTATTAACATTCTTAAAAAAGCGTTTTGTTACAGATTGCTGGATATTAGTTGTTTTTATACAAAAAGCCATTAACACAGTTAAATCATGTATTGGTGCCCCAGGTTATTATTTTGGGTAATTGTTGTTTGTAAAACAATTAATCTTTTCTCTAAAATCACATTGTTGCCATTGGAAAATAATCTGTTTAACCTTGTAATGAAAACAGACTGATCCCTGAATAATTCACCTGTTCAGACTGATGTATTCTATTGATCCAGTTACATCGCTTTAGAATGAATGTACTATTTAACTTTTGAGGCACTCTTTGTGCCTTCACACCTGAAAGCGCAGGTCTCTGGCCTATGACAGAAGACCTGCAGTGAAGATCACAATAGACTGTCTTGAAGCATTTTGAGAGTGTGAAAAATTAGCTTGTCTAGACTAGTGCGCTTCTACATTCAAATAAAGTGTGGGCTTTTATGCCCTTTAGGGAATAGTGCAAATATAGGAGAACATTAAAGCTCTCTTTATGCATTTTAAAAAGCACAAACCACACATTAACACTATGAAGAACTAACATAAGGGGTTTGCCTTATTTAATGAAGATAATGTACCAATAAGAAAACGCTCTTGTTATTCTCCTTTGTCAGGACATCACAACTGTGACTGGTGTTCCCGAAGAGCACATTAAGACCCGCAAAGTCCGTATCTTTGTTCCTGCTCGCAATGCCATGCAGTCTGGTGTCAAAAACACACAGAAGTGGAAGATGGATTTCGACACCAGAGAACGCTGGGAGAACCCTCTGATGGGTTGGGCCTCCACGTGAGTAGAAATCATTGACCATGGTTCTTCAAACCTACCCTTTAAATAGTTAATCATTACAAAAAGCAGGTTTTTATGTATTCTTCTTTCCCCCTAAATTTAGGGCAGACCCTCTGTCCAACATGGTGCTAACGTTCAGCACTAAAGAGGACGCTATTGCTTTTGCAGAGAAGAATGGTAATCTATTAAACATCTATCCAACATCATAACCATATTTTTAAACACTACAATGTTCTGATCAAAATCACCTCCAGAACGTCTCTTGAGGGACCGCCGGTAAACTTTGAAAAAGAGGTGTTTTTGTGACATAAAGGTTTGCATTTATCCTTGCTGTGACATCTCCAGCCTGATGTTTATGCTACACATCAGCAGCAGTGGACATCATACAAACTCAGTCTGTAAGATATACTTGGCTGAGCAATGCTCTGTGCCTGTTTATTTTTACAGGTTGGAGTTATGATATAACAGAGAAGAGGGACAAGAAGCCCAGAGTGAAGTCATATGGAGCAAACTTTTCCTGGGATAAAAGGACGAGAAGATCAGCCAAATAGACACCCTGTCTTTCATCTTTAACAGACATGTAAAAATAACATATGTATCTAATAAAGAACTCTTTCTTTAAAGCTTTAAAACACTTTTTATTGTGCTTTTTAAACAATATCAGGGTTTTGCACAAAATAATTGGTAAAATATGTCAGATTTAAGCAAACAGACAGCAGCTCTAGAAGTACTGAATGAGTATTTAACCATTTATGATTACTGAAGTAATAGGTCTTGTGTGTGTGGTATTCATGTGCTTTAAAATGTTCCCATCTCAACTCATCTCTCCATTTCCTCATAATATAATTCTTGTCAGGTGGTTAGTTTTTCCACTATCCACAACCTCTTGAAGACAGTTTAGTGTTGTTAATGTTTCTCAAATGGGAGGATGAGGTAAATGTCAAGCTTCAAAAGACTGAGCGCGGCTAGATATGTTTACTCTCATGCTTCTCTAGGGATGAGCAGAGCCGAGATGAGCAAACCACCTGCCTCTTACAATGAAGTTAAATTAGAAAAGCAGCAACGATTTCACCTCGTCATATCAACTAAATCTCAGTTACTTCACATAGTGTCACGTTACTTGAATTACAATTTTTGTTTTGTCTCAAGTATTACAAATTTAAATTAATAATTAATATTTTGGCATGACATCTGTCTGAAAATATTTAGATTTGCATTAGTATTCAGTCACTATATTGCAGAAGTTCTTTTTAAACAGGTGAAAGACCGTTAACCTAATAAAGAGTTGCCTATTTAAGAAAAACAAATGCACAGAAAGTGTTTAGGTGCCCCAGTGAGCACTAGATTGAATAGTTACTGCTTCCTGGACGCTTGTGAGAGGTCACACAGAATCCAGAGATCATGTTGAAGGAGCTCAACATGAGTTCATAAGATGAGAACAGAGGAAAATAACATAACAGTTGTGATGTGACATTTTTTGATCCAATGAAGTCAGCCTTGAGCCTTTCAGCCTCACTTCAGGTCCGATACAGCCCAAACTTTCAAAAGCAGCATACCTATGGTTATGTTAGTGATAGCATCATTAAAATTGATTCTTAGCGATGTCTTTTTAACACAAAACAGAGTGGATGGTGCAGAGTACAGGGAATACTGCTAGAGTATTCAACAGAACTGAATCTTGGCAGTTTGTCTTTTAGTGGGATAGTGATCAAAGCTAACAGTTTAGAACTTACGGGAACATTTTGCAACAGTGATGCTAACTGCTATAATAGTTTTTGGTCATAAGCAACACAGCAAAAACTTCTATTGCAGTCTATTACAGTATAACTTTTTAAGGGGGCATGTGAAAGACCACTTTGGATTATATGAAAACCAGCTGTGTGGATTTTATTTGCAAAGTTAGATATAGTTAATGAAAAAATTGACAGTAATACTCAAGTATAATTAAACCATAGTAATGAAATACTAACCTTTTATAAATGTAGGACATTTCAGTTATATAGAATTAGATCAAGATATTTTGTAATGCCTTGGTGGATTGAGTACATTTACTCAATGGTTAATTGAACAAATAGCAGCACGGGGACTCAATTCTTTAAAACAAATCAAAACCACAGTGGCAAATTGATAAGCATGTTTTTTTATTGAGTTCACTCTTAATATCTGTACAAATACCATCAAACTTTGTATATACATAAGACATTTACATGAAAAATACAAAACTATATATTTATAACTGAATTTTATTTTTTATCTTGAGATGTCTGAAAATAAAAATGCATTTGACAAAGTGAAAACAGTGAAAAAGTGAAAGTTTTATATATTGATACTCAGTTCTTTATCTTTTCCTTTTGTTAGCTCTGCAAGAGCAATATGGAGCAGAAAATTGGCAAAAACAACACAAAAAAGCTTAATGGCACACTTTTCTCACACAAGTATCACCCACTGCTAATTTCTCCACTAACATTTATCCGTTTATCCGTTACTGCTTTTAGCTGATGACAATTTAGCATCTTGTTTTAAGTAAATCGCCAGGGGTTTCCTATATGAGAAATGGCTCATTTTGTATGTTAACCTGCTGTACCATACCACAAAACTTAAAAATCCCTTTGGTCAGTTACACTAAACTGTAAACAAAACCAGAAATATACATGTACATTAAAGAGTGACTTTTTTTTCCTGTGTTTTCATTTTTTTCCAATAAATAAACACAAGCTAACATGCAAGTATGTGTGAAATAAACATCTGTGATACAGACTTGACATTGATAAGCATTTTTACAGCTCAGGGAATGCAATTTACAGCTTGCAGATGACTCACACTTTACATGGTAGCACTTTACCTCACAATAAATAACACTGCTTCTCTTTGGACAAATATATTTCTCGGTCATAATAAAAAAGAAAAGGGCAAAAAACAAATCAACATGATAGACAGTAAGCCAGACACTGTAAAATGTATAAATTATAAAACAGAACACTGTATAAATAAACATCGAGCAGACTGAACTACATGTATACCTCTTTTTTTTCTCTGAAAAATAAATTAGCATACACATATGTACAGTGTGGACATGATTCCTTGCCCTAGGACCGTTCCACTGGTTGATGGTGCTTTATCCATCCAGTACTGGTGATAAATGGACATAAGCCATGTAGTCCTGGTCTTCCTCATCATCATCATCCTCCTGGTCTTCAGTAATGGCTATATGGGAGAATACATGGTAGCTGTTGTATGAATATAGACCACAACAGCGCAGAATTTTTGTGAGTAATAGTCTTTTATCCAAACGCCTCTGAGAAAGCCACAATCTAGCTCTGTGTGTGTGTATAGGCTACTTGGCAGCTGACCAAAATTATGCAACAAGATTTACATAATGAAGGAAGTCAGTTCTGTGACAGCAGAAGTCTGATCAGAGGCTTTAAAAGGCTCAGGTCTGTTTGGCAGATCTGTGAATCGAGACAAGAAAGTGCTCTTGCATTCCACGACTGGCTGCTTTTTCTGCTTGTGTGTCTAAATCCATTATTTTGGATGCACAGTCGTTACTGGGCAGGGCGACACCCTGTGCAGCGGCCCGACCGTTGCTACATGGTCAATGGCACAGCAATGGCACAGTTCTGAGGTATATATAATATATATTTTTTCCTACATAAAGGTTTACATTGAAAAAAATGACACAGGCAAAGCAATGAAACAAATATGCAGTCCCTCAAATAAACAATTTTTTACGACGACACAATCACAGCAAAACTGCACACACAAATTCACCTTGCTATTGTTAGCTGTCTAACAGCAGAGAAGAATTGAGAAAGCATTGTTCTACAAACAACATCATTTTGTCCTGCAAACTGTAAAATGCTGTAGTCATTCAAACCATGAGGTGATCATAAAGTTGGTCCCTTGAAATGATGTACATACCTTAAGGCACAATAACATTAAGGTAAGCAGTCAAGATATGAAAAAAATCAGCATTTATTCACATTGATTAGATTTGTTTGCTAGCACAAATTGGAATGTAACAACTGTTTCTCATGTTGCTGTAATATTTATGGCACAGCTAGCTTCATTAATCCATTATCAAGCTAGTAAACCATCTGTCAAAATAGGTAGTCTACAAGTTAAAAAATTCTTTCAGTTTTAAACAATGGCACCAATGTTACAATCACCTTATGTGAGTGTAGGAAAAAGAATTCATCTCTTTTCAAACCCTCAGACAGATTGGCAGAGCTATTTGATAGTGCATTTGAAATAATTGATTACAGCCAAAAGCAGAAATCAACAAAAAACATCATTTATAAAACACTTACATGATAACCATAATATAGCTATGTGACAATGGAACCGACAAGCTGATATGATTATATGTCTCTACATTTACACTATAACAAAGGGGAAAATGAACTCAAAGTTAAAGCAACCTCAACAGGTCACTAAGACGCTTACAAACTGATCTAGATTTCAAGTGTGACGTTTTCTACTAACTGCAAAACGTTAGTCTGCACATATTTTCGTGTTAGTTACATGAAGAAAATTAGTATAAAAGGACTCCTAGAGAGAGCTCTTTGTAACATATTTCAACTTTTTTACATTGTATTCATTGATCTTCATTTGATTTTGTAGGATCTTTTTAAATAAATGTTTTCTTGCCGTATTTTTTCTCCCCAAGAAAATGCGAAATTAATTAAGCCAGCCAAAGAGGACATGCAAAGAACTTCCAATCTTTAGTCCTTTCTGTAGCTTAAATCTTAGCAGCAGGAAGGTAATGAAGAGGCGTTATTTGGAGGGGGTGGGGGGTTTGGGGGAGGTTGCTGGGGGCAGCATTGGATTGTCTTTTAATATGTATTACTTACAGTTGCAAGATCCTGAATGCTTAACCTCCAGGAGAACCCCCAAAGAGCAAGCGGCCTGCTTCATGGCGCACTCGCTGGGATACGTGGTGTTGTCACTGGCACACACTGCCTCCTCCGAGCGACTTTCCGGGCACGACTCTGCGCAAACCGCACAGCGCCCACGACCCATCTTTGCATCCCACAGACACTTCTTCCCTGCGCTACAATGAATGTCATCACATGACTTGGCCTCTGAAATTAAACAGAAGACAGGAAACTTAGCAGATCCAGTCCCCACTGGGGAAAAAAATAACTAAAACACGCTTCAATGCTTCATATGCAACAAGCATAAAAGTGGTTGTTTTTGTGGAGAGCCTGGGAGGCAGATCTTGCACAAAGAACCGCAGGCAAGTTAAGCTCAGTTTGTTATAAGAGACTAGACGGTGTTGCCAACATCAGGAAACAATTAGACACCAATGACTTTCTTTTGCAAATAATAATCACAACAGGATTGTCACAAGAGACTATAAAGGAACAGAATGTATTTGAGATTTTGCCATCTTTCTGAACTAATAGCCCACTAAAACTGCACATGAAAATAATTGTACTATTTCTAAAAACTTTCAGTCCATACAGCTTATTAAACATTAAACATTTGGGTCTAATTTAAATGAAACTCCCCTTAGCAAATTCTTTAGGAGTACTAATACTGATGTCAGGAAAAGCTGATCAGATGTGGCACTTACTGATGCACTTCCCTTCGTATGCCACTCCAATGGATCTGCCAAGCAAGCAAGTGGCTCTCCTTAAATGGCATGCGCTGGCGTAGACGATCCCGTCGTTGCCACAGAGATACTGCTCAGGTGACGTAACCTCTGGGCAGATGCGGTTGCATGTCACGCAATATGCGTTGTTGGTCTGGTCCACCACACAAGTCGAGCTACCCGGACACAGAACGTCACGACACGTCTCTGAGAGGATAAAAGTAAAGACTGAATGATGCTGTTTAACCTACCTGCTTTTCCCAATTATTTTCTAGGTATCCAAGTCCAACACAACCAATGACCTATTTTCCCAAAATGCCCTGATCACTTCTTCACATTAAGTGCCATCTAGACATAATTTTACATTGCAATTTTTTGTTACAATGTGTAAAATGTTTTGGTCTGCACTCCAGTTTTAATACTACAGGACTGCTGTCCTTCAAGGTTAGACAATATTTGTAAAAATCAAATATTCAGTAAACTTGTCAATATAATTGCAAGACTAAGACTTTTGTGGTATGAAAGCTGTGTGCCACCTACTTTTGCATTTGCCTTGATACTGCACCTCCAGGTCAGGGTGCCCTTTGCATTTGGATTTTAAAAGGGCACATTCATCTCTGTAGGTTTTCCCATCTGAACCGCACACTGGCCCCTTCCAGGTGATGTTGGAGCAGTCTGGGGCACAGACGCAGCGAGGCTTACTCCTCCTGTTCATTTTACATTTCTTCCCAGGGCCACAGTCCACATTATCACACGTCTCTAAAATTCAGTTACAAAAAGAACACTCAAGAGAATTAGACTGCATGTAATTTACAGATCTTGGTTTTATTGTATATGATCATATAGCATTGTTCTATAATTTTAATATATTTGCATGCAATTTATTTTATTATATGTAATAGTGATAATTGTTTTTTTTCTTTTGCAATGCACTTCATCCGAACAGACAAACATGGGATTCTACCTTTGCAAGGTATGCAGTTTGGAGCACCGCCATTGAAGATCATCCACCTGAATAATGTGCTGTTTGGCACATCTTCCTCAGTCCAAGATGTTCCGAGCCTCCCACTTCGGCAACATTCCTCTCGACTCATCCCAGGCATGTAGAGAACCTGACATCTTCCGTTCTTCCCTTGCTGTAGCCAGCAGTTACCAGCTGTAAACGAAAAGAAAAAAAGCCTGTCGTATTAAAGTCTGAAGCCAATGACCCAGACACAACACGTGCAGCCTGTATTAGCTGGAGCTCTCCTGCTCCCCCTCCCCCGCTGTATTTTGTCTGATTTTTCCCAACGTAATGCGACTGTTTTACACTTGCATGCCTTCACCCAGACAACTCAAGGGATCTCAGTCTGTTCGGGAATGTGCTTTTCCTATCGTCGATTATATTATGACCGTGCAGAGATTTATTGTCTTAAAGTAAGTGCCAGATTGACAGACTCATACCTATTTAAACAATGTGCATGGTAGTCTAGACTCCAGTTCCTCGAGCGCTCTGTGCCAACTGTCTGCGCTCATCACGTTTCACCAGACTTACAGGATCGCTACAATGCTTTTTTTATCAATAGAAACGCATTTAATCACTGTTCTTAATAAGGTTCAGATAAGGCAATCTGTATATTTAACTGTCGGGTGAACTCTAAGGGGAATTAGTCGTGTTTATTTATTAAATTAGGCAATCGCGCCGGGGAAACCATGCACCCAGACAGTCCAATTAAATCATACAGTCACGCAAGCTTCATCAAACTTTGTTTTAAAAATGATCGTGCTGTTTGATGACATTTACGCAAAACGATTAGCATTGTTGTGTCTTTGTAATTAAATACATAAAAATGATAAAACATTTTTTTTTAACATTTGTCCACTGACTTGAATTTTTGAAAGCCAGACAAGGTTAGGTAGTGTCTAATTTCACTACCTACTCCTTGAGAAAAATACAGTCGGATGTCTGGGTCATTTAACGGCATGCAGGTTTACTTAAGATTGTGCCAAATTTGTATTTATACAAAACACTCATTGTTCAGCTCAGTGCTAGACATACCTATCAATAATACAATTCAATTATAATTTTAAAAATTATGCATTATTATCATGGTAACTCAAGACACGGACGTAGAAGCCAATAAATTAATCTCGGTGCTCTTTTATGTAGACGGTGAAAATGATCTTATACATTTACTCATGTCTATTGCTTAGTTTTGATAATCTTCACATAGTCATTTAATCTGAACAACCATTAAAACGGTATCTCACAATTTTCAGCTATTAATTTAAGGTGGTAAAATTATTTAACGGATAAATGTTAAGGTACATGTA
Organism: Ambastaia sidthimunki; assembly: GCA_036877625.1. Taxonomy (NCBI): domain Eukaryota; kingdom Metazoa; phylum Chordata; class Actinopteri; order Cypriniformes; family Botiidae; genus Ambastaia; species Ambastaia sidthimunki. The sequence continues at coordinate 57,933 of JAZGTK010000570.1, forward strand.
AAGACGCACCTGTCTCGATGACACAGAGACAGGCGCAACCAAGAACAAAACTTTACAGTTGTCCTGTGTTACAGCAGCTCAGCTCATTCTAAAGACTTTGAAAAAGCAATTGTTGCAAATCCCAGACAAATGCCTAAAGCATATTAAGAATAATTTTAAAGTAAGAATTATGCAAAAAAAGTGCACTCACCTTGCACTTTTTGATCTTCAATAAAATAACAGAGCCACAAGAGTAATAAAATCATTCCCGGGTGGAGCTGGTGACGCTTTAGCATCCTTATCATGTTTAAAGAGAGAAGGAGTGTTGGGACGAGCAGCGCAAAGGTAATCTTCTTACTCAGGCAGTGCTGAATGAATGCTGCTCTGAGAGTGCCACCTCTTTTTAAGTGTATAAGGGGTCTCGGGCCGACTGTCTGTGGTGTGGGCGGTCTTCCTCTCTGTGGGGGTGGGGAGAAAGAGTTTTTTCTAAGTTCTTTCAATCCAAATCAGGTGACATGGCTGGTTGAAACTTTCTCTCGCCCCAAATCACTTGTGTTTTGCTGGGTGCTGTATGTTAAGTCGCAGGAGACATATAAATATCCCAATTACTCATTAAAGTAATTGGGACTTGCACTGGGACTCTGAAGGCATCATCCCTTTATGATATTTAAGAAGAACTCATATTTGACTATCAATCAACATCAAAGTCGTGTATATGAGTAGTCCATTTAGAAATTAATGTTATTTAAAGAAAACTACAAATTTAAATTGTCGCAAAATGCCAGTCAGCCTGAAAGACCCAATATCCATTGTATTGGTATAGTTTTAGTGTTAACTAAAATTAACATGATAAACGAATATAGCAGAATGTCAATAGCCAGCTGCACTAATGACAAGCTTACATTTCTTCACCACAAACCTATGACATGGGTAGACATGGGCAAAAGCAACTTTCTAGGCCATGTGGAGAACTGATTAACGGTGTTAATTTAATACAAGGTTACTGTTGAAAGGTGATCTACACAAGTAGACAATGGATTACAGAATAAATGCAAGAAAGACTATTATTAGTAGAGACAGGTGTTGCTGTTTCCCTTCTGGATCACAATTTATATCCTATTCAATTTCCGAACGGCGGTGGCGCAGGGCAGACTACCCGAAATTCATTTCCATAGAAGTGAGACAAGCGAGACTGGGGAGCCTTCCTCTCTTTGATGGAGGTGCACGTGCGACCTCTTCCGCAAGATGTTCGCCATGACCACCTTACCAGCCACAAAAGGTAAGAGGCAAGACAACAGACCATGCCTGTACACACACTTGTATTACTTTATGTTTTCAAGCGAGAGAGAGCATCACACGTCGATCGTTATATGTTAATTCAATTTCACAAATCATTAACACAAAAGGGATTTCTATTTTTTATTTCCATTTGATTCAAAATGTCGGACAGATTTAAAGTAAGCGAACTTATTGATTATATTGATTATATGTAGTTGAATACAGCACCCGTTCACATAATATAGCTGTTACACGTTTGGCAAAACCAGCCACAGACCTGAGCAAATTTGTCTGTAATAATATTGTGGTAAATCGAGTTTCTAAAGACGAGTAAACAACAATTCAACTGACTTCAGATCAGACAGTCTCTGGGCATGGCTTTAATTACACATAACCTAATACAGACGCTAAATATTGTCCGCCAACTTGGGGCTCATTTAATTATAAGGATCAATAATCGAATAAATAAAGAGAAATGCGTGGTGCAAAATAACCAAAACACCGCTTTTAAGAAACCTTAAAGACATTCAATTGTAACTTTACCAGGCTACAGAAATGTAGCTTTATTATTGACTTTGGGTATTAATCAAACGAGCGACGCTATGTACACTGTTGTTCCCATCAGTTGTGACCTTGTTTGAATGTAAGTTGTACTGATTTGATTAAAGCTTCACTGAAAGTAGTGCTTAAGTTCATTCCAGGAAATGTTACATCTCAATGAATGTTAAATCTTAACTTCACCTGTTAATAACAACGTGAGGCAACCAGACGACAGCTATAATGATCTATGAGTTTAGAATGACAGTACATTCCCTGGCCGCAGTTTCCCGTGTCATGTTGTTCACGCCGGGGCAACAGTCATTACTTGCTTGGTTTCAAAAGCATGTATCCAAAACAAAATCCACATTTGTATTTTTTCACAATACCATTAGCCATTTATTTATCTTACGCTTCTTGGATTTGAATAAATGTTTATTGTTACAGTATTTGGATCATGGAATCTTTTGTTAATGTTTTTAGTAGAATATTTAGATAATGCACTGTTTTGTATAAATAATACAAAAAAGTCGACTTAAAAAGTTTTAGTATTGTTGAAACCTAAGTTAATAAAACTCACATTTAATGCTTTTTTTGTAACGATATAGCTATACATATTACATAAAAATTACATTTTGTTAATTCAGTAAAACATTTGAGGTGTGATGTATGAAATTCTGTATGGAATGTTGGTATTTTTCAAATAACTTTTTGTGTACTTCCTTATTTTTGTGTATTACGTTGGCTTGATACAAAGTGTTAGCCAGCTACTTTAATAAGGATCTTGGTATAAAGTAAGTGATAAGGCAACCTTCATAAAGGAGCTTTATGTCTTGTTGTCACGTTCATTAAAACGTAAATGAAATGCTGACATCTAGTGGTTGTATAGTGTTTGGTACAGTTGTTGTACCTTGGGAGGTAAAGCATGTAGTTGTACCCTGGTTGTTTTTAAGGTAAATCGTTAGTACTACATCTGGAATGATAACAGACCGACTGGTCGTTTCTAGACAGCAATGCACAACATTACACAAACAGGATCTTTTTACCAAACACATCTATTGAGCAAAAACAAAACAAAAAACTTTATTAGTGACGTCTCCAGAGGCATCCCAAACTCTTTAAAAATATGGCATTTGTACACCAGAAAATGTGTACTGAGCAGAAGCAGGATTTTACCCAATCTGCTCACATATTCTCTGGCCATGAATTCAGATTTTTGTTTAATTTCCACAAGACATTGTGAAAATCCATGTAGCCTCATTTCCCGTGTGCCACTGGCTTCCTTGACTTCATTACACTGTGTCTTTTAATGTAGCAAAGCAAAGACATTAACAGTAAGACTTTTCAGCTCACTTGATTTGCTTTATGAACTTTCACTCACTGATATTTGTGGAAGTGCTTACAGTAAAGCTGTAATGGTTTAATGGTTTGTTATGAGGACGGACCACAGGCCACGTCAAGAAAGAGCAAACAAATGTTATATTTTCACCGATGGAACAAACTGGCACTTCAAAGACTCAAATACAGTGCACGTCACTGACAGCAATTCAAAACTGCCTGAAATCCAGGGGTGGAATGTAAGAAGGAAAGATCAGTTATAGACAGGTGGACAAGTGCACAATGAATGTAAGAGGCCTAAACATTTACAAGAGCACCACCTTGTGTTTGGTAGGAGAAAGCACAGAAATTTTCCTAATCATAATGTTTTCAGCCAGCGTCTGCTGCGGTGTGTATTACTATATTTATGTAATATGGTTTTGTAATATGATCATATAATAATATTTATTATAAAGTAAATAGTATATGAGTATAGTGTGCCCTGTTTAACAGCAGCAAAATTAACATTCATATTTTTAAAACTTACAATATACAGCCATGCCTTCAAATATGTTCAATTTAAAAAATAGCAAATTAATATTAAAAATAAATCGAAGCAAAACAGGTGGTATTGATTCAACAATTTTAATGCAGTATATTTCCTATAGATGGCAGCATTTAACCACGTTTAAGCTTTTAAACAAACTGGGCTCTCAAAATGTACCTTTTTTTTTAGATATTATAGCTTTGGATTTAAGTGAGTTTGTAGGTCAGTAAATCTACAAATGATGACTGTGATAAGATGTATTGTTATGCAACAGTAATGCATTGATCCAATCGCGTCAGACTGCTACAGACTGATGATGAGGTCATAGGCACTGGACACTCCAAAGACTCCATCCTACACGATGTCAGCCTGATACTCTTTGACTACACGACTACCCACAGCATTGATCAGGGAGCTGAACTATTCCCATGATGTTCCACAAAGGATCTATTTCCAAGGAAAAACAAGCTGAAATCAATCTCTGTCAGCTGTTGGCTTGACAAGGTCAATAAAAGATAAACCCTCCATATAAGATATCTTGGTCTAGACATTATTGCTTTAATGACCATATAGCAGAATTTGATTGAACATGGCTTTTTATTTGCACTTAATATACAAACAATTGCTTAAACAGTACTGTACACATTCCTATTGAACATTATAGTCAGCAGTCTGTGCTAATCTGTTGCACACAGTTTTTGTTACAGGGAAGCTTTGATAGAACAGCTTATAATAAA
>JAZGTK010000571.1:0-62296 GCA_036877625.1 Ambastaia sidthimunki
TAAAATTAGTAAAATGTGTTAGTGTAACATTATTGTAAAGTGTTATCATTATAACAATACTTTGCAACCTTCAATAATGATGGTGCATTTGTAAGCACTGTTGCTATGCATCTGAAGGAAACGCTGTTTTGAATTTTAAAAGTTGGTTATTAACAGCGTCTCTCTCAGGGGTATTCATTCAGTAAACAGTAAACTCTGTTTACTCACTACTGCCACCTCTTGATGCCAAAGTTTCTTATCGTTAAAGACAAAAAGGCATGATTGCTGTAATTTACTGCATACCAAAGTGTTCAAATTTAACCCACTAGGAAAATAATGGACGTATTGTAAAAATAAATTGAAAAGTCTTTGATGCCTCTCTTAGTTCTCCACTCGGTTTGGCCAGAACTGTGCAAAAAAAAAGAAAAGTAAATGTTGTTTTATTATTTTAGTGTGTATAATGACTTACAATAATTATGTCATTACATCATTTCGATGTGAATCTCAAATATTTGTTACATTATACCAAGCATGAAGTTTCCTCAATCCTTAAAGCAAAGCCAATGAGGAACACAGGTCAGTAATGCATGTACTAATGCATCACACTCTCACATTTTGATGTTATATATTTTATCTAAAGGTGTAGCATCAACAATAAGAGACAACATAAAAAGCAAATTCTTCAGCTCCGTTATAATGAGCAGTTCTAGAACAGATGGTGTCCTACACTTCCACCTCTCCAATCCACAGAGCAGGTAAAGGGGCCAGGTAGCGCTGCAACTTGGCACAAGTTTCAGGGGGCTCGGCCATTTATTTGTTTGTTCGTTTATAACCTCCCAAAGTGTTTCAACTCAGTCACATCATTGTATTTTTTCTTTCCTCTTTCATATGTCAATGGCATTTTTCTTCCCTCAGCAATGAGTTCAGCATTCGTCTTTGATGTGATAGGAAACAGTGTGAAGAATTCAAAGAATTCAAAACTTTTTATTTTAACAGCCCTGCGATACTCAAGGAACTTCTTTCTGAAATAAAGAAACTTCTCACCCTATCAACCTCAGGCAACTTGTTGATGGTAAATGGAACACAACCACATCTGAAGAATTTCCTGAACTTAAATGTGATATAAACAATAATCATATCACATGTTCTGGTTTACATAAAGTGTGTTGACAATTTCATCCTGATACTGTTATATCTTAGTTATGTAAGACATGTAGTGACCTGCTTATTTTCACAAATACTTGGGCTTTTTGTAGCAAACCTAGTATGCAAACTTTGGCTTTTCCTCAATAAACAACATGCAGGCTGTCCTTGTTCAGTGGGCTTTAGTGCTGTGGTAAAGTGAGGCTTGAGCCAGCAGATGGTACCATTTCAAACTCAAACCTCTTAACTTCACCTCTACACCCATCACACATTGAGCAAACACAAATTAAGATAGTCCAGACCAACCACATGCAGTTTCCAGTGCATGGAGCAAGTGATGGAGCAAGTACCAGAACCATGAGCAATATAGAATTTGGGAGGTCCAATTTGGCTGGAACGTTCTACAGCACAACCTCACAGGAGCAGTTCCCTTCGAAAAAGGTGGTCCGTCCCAGGCCATGGGTCTACCCATCTAGCCATGTGTTGGCTGAGCAAGGTTGTATTGATTTATTCTGCTGGTTGATTTTCAAGTTTCAAAGTTTCCAAATTTGACCTGTATTTTAGAGTTAAATGAAATCTGACCTGACCACATTGCTCAACATTACCCTTATGGTGTAAAAAATAAATACAGGCAGCTATAACCTTAAAAAAGCAACTTCTACCTGATGTGACCCTTTAGTCTTGGTGTGATATAATTTTGGTAGGTGCATTCAGTCAATTCAGTAAATAACAGTTTGTGACTTAGGTAAAGCCAGCTAATTTAGTTATTTATTTGTATCTAATATTTCTCTAAACTGTCTGTGCTTTTAGAGACAGATCCAATGCTCACAACTGTGCAAGAAGAATTTGTCCCTTAGAACTGTAGAAGACAGGAACTGGAAAAATATTGACACTTCACTGCACATGAACTCTGACACAATGTTTTTAACATTGATTCTCCAGCTGGATTCATGAGAATTAAACATAGACATTGGTCTGCTTTGTGCACTGCAGTGAGCGCTCAGAAATGGCCCTTTTTTTTCTAAAATGGTGCCAAAGTTTGGTTGAAACCCTGTGATAATTGGTTGACATTTGTCCATGATTTCCTAATGGTTATATTGAAATAGGACAATTTCCCTGATGCTTTTTTACTTTTTCCATGAATGCAGATATTTAGAGAAGTCTCCAGAGGATAAATTCCATTTATGTCTGACTAAGCAGCCCATGCAGGTCTTTGAGCTGTCTGGTCTTTACTTTGTTATCACTTACTAGGTTAGAGACGGCCACATTAGGCCCCAGCTGAACACACATGACAACCCACAAAGAAACGTTTGTGCCCATGCCCTACTGCAAGCCATCACTGGACAATTTAGCCTTTTAACACATCAACACGAAAAATGTGCATGTTTGAAAGCGTAATTTCTACAGTTTTTGCCTTTTCAAATTCTTGTCATGTCAGAAATCCAGAATGTTAATCGTGTGCATATAAAGGCTCAAGATAAAACGTCATTACCACCATAACCTAGAGTGATAATAGTTTTATCAGCAGAGGAGAGCGATTGAGGCTTGTTATGGCAACAGAAGATGTCCTGCTTACAGATCAAATGTGTGTTTAATAGTTCTCAAGGTTAAATGGCAATTCATGTCTCTTAATGGTAATGACAGAAGTCTGAAATAGATGTAAGTGTTTAGAAGCGACTCACCCACTGACATTACACAGCACATATAGGCACTTAGACTGTGGAATGTGCAAAATATCATAGTAGAGTGCCAGAGGTTTCACAGATAAACATAGTGCTGTTTGCAAGAATAGCCTCTCTGTGCACTTGGCCTACTGAGAGTGCTAATGGTTGCCATGACCCTTTGCCTGGCCTGTATTTAACTAGAGCTTGTTATCAGACCATCTGTTGGGGCAATGGCACAGTTTCTAACATAGTTATGGACATCGGCCTCTCATTCTCACACTCTAAACACACAACAAATGTCTACTGCTTTTACCTTGACCTACATCTTTGGTGTTTATGGAAACATCACTTCCAATATTTTAAAGATAACATTTCATTTGGGTGGTGTATCCTCTGTTGTGCTTGGTATTACAAATTAATGAATTAGTGTGTTTCTAAATGAAGACACACTGTCATACTGTGAAGGCCATTTTGATGTTTTTCTTTTGTTAGAATGAACAACAAAAATACGTTTGCTAATTATGTAAAAAAATACAAATGCATTTAAAATAATTTTGTATTTGCCTATATGAAAAAGCGAATTGATGTCTTTAAAATACATGCACGTATAACGGACTATATTTAGGTGGTTCACCCGTCACAGACTTGTCCAAAACATCTGTTCGAAAGCAAAGTTACACTTGTGAGTGGGAGGGGCTACAACTATAAAGCGGGCGGGTTTACTCGTCTGTCTTGCTTCTATTGGTGAATAATCTGAAGTGGGCGTTTCCTCAAACGACACGCAATACATCGCTTTATACTCTCGGTGTGTTGTGACTTAAGGTCTGTTGGTTTGAGAGGCTCAAGGTAAGTTTTAGACTTGTTGCTTAACATAAAATGTCTTTTTCTGACTTAATAAACTTGTGAACTTAATGAAGAGTTAATGTTTATATGAATTCAATATTGCCTGTTATGTTTGCACTATAGGATTATTTAAACCTGACCCTTATCATAACAGATGCATTAACGTACATAATTCATATGATTAAAACTATATATTTCCTTTTGTTTTTAAAGTAATGGCATTCCAAAGCGTCAAACACTTGGCTCTTGAGCTCGACGGTCCAGATGATGCTGTGTACAGTAGCGGAGAAATTGTCACTGGCGTGGTGGTCCTGGAGCTGAACCGGGATATCAAGGTTCGAGCCCTGACGGTCCACGGAAGAGGGGTCGCCACAGCCCACTGGCTGGAAAACCGCAGTGTTGGGGTGAACACAGTCTACAACGACTACACCTCCAAGATAACTTATTTCAGGAAGAGACAACACATTATTCGAGGTAGATGCTTTAATCATTTCGGTTTGATAGTTTATGCACTAGTTTAGACAAGAGATTTTGGGGGAGTTGAAGTGTTTTTTTTGTGCACAACCTGGCTATGAGTGTCTCCGTGCAGAAGCTCATGTAGTGTTCATGTTAATGATTTGGGACGCGGCCTGACAGCTGGCACGGGAGTGATAATGCTGAGCAAGTGTGCGGGCTGGTTAATCATTCATCTGTTTAGCTGGAGTACACAAACTAACAACTGCACTTCACAAGCTTGGCGAAGGAGATAAAACCTTAACTATTGTCATTCAAATGAAACCGCAATTGAAGGACAATTGTGAAGTATGTTAATAGGAAGTGCCGATTTACAGACTATTCACCGCCTTAAATTTAAATAGAGAAAAATTTAGGTATGTTACAGCTGCTGACCTATTGATTTTAACACTTTGCACCAATTTGGACCCTTTTATGGTAATACAGGAAAACAAGTATAGAATAATGTTTAAAAACATTAGAATAATGTTTAAAAAACAAAGTAGTTTGTAAGCATTACAAACTATATTTTGTTCCCTATTCGTGGAAAGTACCAATAACATTAGTGTTGCCTTGAGAATGAAGTTTCTTTAGAGTTGATTAAAGTTATTGTTATACAGGAAGTGGGTGCAGAGCAAAGTAGAAAACGAAACTATTTTTATAAAATGCATATGGTTAAGTGTCATGTGGTGTGAAGCAAAAACAGTTTAGCTGGAGTGAATGAATGACATTTTGTCATGACCTGAGTGAGAACAAACGCCGCTGACATGTTTTATCTTTAAGCACGTGTAAGAGTGGATTTTGGATTAAGAATATTTACTAATGTGACATTGTCACACGTGGGACCTTGTGCATGGCCATAGTTTCCTCAGTATGTCATTTTAACTATTTCCTTTTAACTCCAGTTTTTGCATAAGGGCAAAGTAAGTTTGACAAACCTGATTCTGTACAGATTTTCATATTCAAATAATCAACAGTAAGTTACAGAATGTTGCATTACAGTCCTTTAACAGCTGCAAACATATTCTCAGGTTTCAATAAAAGTGCAAAATGAAAAGCAATAGTGTGAATTGCTCTATACAATAGTGTTGAATCAGGAGGGCAGATGAAAGTGTAGTCAAACCTTATCAGAATGTAAACAGACTTTGTTCAGACATTTCTCTTCAGTGATAAACAGAAAAGAAATCATTGCTTTGTCAGGCATGAAAACATCAACTCACAATAATGAAAAGTTCTCCAGGCACTATAATTTAATGTTTATTCACCTGGACTATAACTTCTAAATTTAGACACTGGCTCTGTGTCTGCTTATCTTAGTGTGTCAATAGCGACAGATCAATATATCAGGAAGGCCAAATAATCAGCTGATATTCTGTCATTTTGAGGTTATCAGCTAATGTCTGTGTCTGCTTGACTGAAAACAAAGTCCCCCTCTAGACATCTGTATATAGTCTATACTGGACGAGCACAAACTAGGATAATTTAACAGAACAGCAATGATGAGGTCTTTTCAGTTTTTCATGGGTTAGTGTGACAGTACATAATAGCAGTACAAACCACACTGTCAAGTTAAGGAACTCCGGTGTTGTTTACCGTTATCTGTAAAAACAGCTTGCTTTTTTGCACCACTGAGGTGACGATTTTTGCGATTTAAATGTTACACCACTAGAGGGAGAACAAGCCATATCGAGAACTTTAATGGCACTACGTTGAACACTAAAACTAATGCAGTGAGTTCTCCGTCAGGGGGCGTTGCGTTTTCTTCCCCCTTACGGTCACAAAGAAACAAGTTGTGTTGTTTGTTTCCTGTACTTTACAGTGCTGTATTTTGAGAATAGCACTTTTGCATTTTTGTAACTATTGCAACCTTTTGGCAAATTTTAAAATGGCTTTTTATTATGCAACGCGTTTCTTAAAATAATAAAGCTTTTTATTAAAATGCTTATTAAATATTTAAATACAAAACAAATAAAGTTAATATGTGTGCATCAGATATAAGACTTATAAAGTTGCAGGAACATGCACACCTTTGGAAAACAGCACGAAATGAACCCGTTGTTGTTTTGCTCAACTTTTCGGGGAGGTTCCTCTGGTTCGGGCATGCTCAGTAAGCTTGTTTTTGTCTAAGAACCTGTAACCATCAATCATCCGAGCCTCTATCCACACCCAGTCAAGATGTTTATGAGCAGACAGCGATTTCTGCCATAGGCCTTACATAATAAAGTCAGAGAGAACCGCCCACATGAGTTAAATGCCGATCAGGGTATACGCACGGCTTCAGTTTTGTTTTGAACCTCATAGACGATCATCCACTCCGCACTTGGATGCACATCTCTGTCTTTGTTTGGTTTTACGGACTTATAGACAATATTTGAAGTTTAAAGATTGCAGTTAGGAAACTTTTGCAAGACCAAAGATGATTTTCGACAAATTAAAAAAGTTCGACATCGTGTTTGATTCACCGGAGATGGACTGTCCTCCGGTGTTCAGCAGTGGAGATGTTGTGTCGGGGAAGGTTGTGCTGGAGCTCTCGGGGGAGAGTAAAATCGAGTCGGTAAAGCTGCATGCAGAAGGTTTCGCGAAAGTACACTGGACCGAGTCCCGCAGCGCCGGGTCCAGTACCGCTTACACGCAAAACTACAGCGATGAAGTGGAGTATCTGAACCGGAGAGAAGCGCTTCTGCAGGCAGGTCAGTCATTCACAGACTCGGATGTGTCGTGGTGGTCTTAACTCACCTGGACAGGTCGTTTGTTCATATCGAGCATTCACCATAATGCTGAAGTGTGCAGAAACATGACTGTTCAAAGTTGCCAAACTGGGTCGACTGTTAACATAATAGACAAACTAAAGCAGCAGTTTGGTTAATATGTGATCTAGTTCTTATGGTCAGCTGTTCTTTTATGGTTTCATGGTTTCTGAACAAACCAATGAAGTTATTATTCTCAGCGTTTGCTGCTGAGAATAACATCCGCGTTGGTATCGGGACGTGTTGTTCCATGCGAGAGTTTGAATGACAAGCTGAAACAAAGAGTTTGCTTTCATTTTAGACCAACTTCGGTGTCGTGCATTAAATTGTTTATTTAATTAAATGTCATATTTAAATAAGATTAAAAGTTCAAGTGCTGAATGAGCTGACAAGCAAAAGATGTTTAATAATGACCTGTGGTTTTATTTGTTGAGAGTGTTATACTGGGCTGCTTGTGTTACAGCATTAAGGAACTTTAACATTTATGGTTGGGACTGTGGTTGATTTATTGCTTTAACCCTGTTTGTTTTATCTTTTGTTTCCCTTTAGATAATGGTGAACTGACGGTCCTTTCTGCTGGTAGACACGAGTATCCTTTCAGTTTCCAGCTACCAGAGGAGTAAGTAACTGCTTTATTGTATTGGACTCATAGAAATAACGTTATCAGTGAGTTTTATTTGGAAAGATTTGCAAAGAAATGAGGATTAATAGAGATGTTTTGTCTGTCAGAACTCTGGTGACATCGTTCGAAGGCAAGCACGGCAGCATTCGGTACTGGGTGAAGGTTAAGCTCCATCGACCGTGGGCCACAGTCAAAAAGATCAAAAAAGAGTTTACCGTTATCGAGCCCATTGACATCAACACACCCAGTTTACTGGTAAGATTGTAGAATGTCTCCTGTTTCCTGTCAGCTTCAAGTTTTATTTCCATAATTCTGTTCATGCACACCAAATAACACTTTGCAATGTGTTCCACAGGCACCTCAAGCTGGAACCAAAGAGAAGATGGCTCGCATCTGGTACAGAAACTGTGGTCAGGTGTCAATCACCGCAAAGATAGACCGCAAGGGCTACACACCAGGTGAGAACAGATCTTCACTGTTGCATTTGAGACTTGATCGGTTCTTACCTCAGAAACGTTAACCGTTGTTATTGTGTTCTAGGTGAAGTAATTCCTGTCTTCGCTGAGTTCGATAACTCAACGTCTCGGTCCGTGGTGCCCAAAGCTTACATCACGCAGACGCAAACCTTCATAGCCAGGGGTACCATGAAACAGAAGCGCGCCGTGGTGGCCACGCTGTGTGGTGACATAGTCAGCGCCCGCAGCAGAGAGACCTGGCACGGCCGTGCCATAAAAATCCCCCCCGTCGGCCCTTCCATCCTGCAATGTCGCATCATCAAAGTGGAATACATGCTCAGGGTGAGTTGATTTACCTGAATGTTTGTCAAATTTGCATTTCTTGTTGCTTATATTTGAACTGTATCATTTTCCTCTCTGATCTTATCATGCAATTGGACTTTCTTACCTAGGTGTGTGTAGACGTTCCTGGGACGTCTAAGGTTTCCCTGGAGCTTCCGCTGGTAATGGGTACCATCCCTCTCCATCCGTTCGGCAGTCGCACCTCCAGCGTCAGCAGTCAGTACAGCCTGAACATGGAGTGGCTTCGCATGGCCATTCCAGAGCAACCTGAGGGTAAGTATCTCAGACCCTTAGTTTTCTCTTTCATCAGCTTGAGAGCACATAAAACAAAGAAAATCAGTCTGTTGCTTCTCTTGACCTCATGTTTTGTTTTTATACAGCTCCTCCAGATTACAGTTCTGTTGTCACTGATGAGGAAGCAGTCCAGAGCTCCGCAGCCATCCAACAAGTAGAAGACCTTAGTGGCGTTTTAGGGCGCCCCTTTATGGCCTATGTTCAGGAGTTCAGATTACGCCCACCTCCAGTGTACAGCGAGGTGAGTAGACGGTTACATCAACAATTTATGGACACTTCTTTTATTCATGAATTTGTAAAAGTGTCATTACAGACATTCTCATATGTGTTTTGTTTTTTCCCTCAGGTGGACCCGAACCCTCAGCCCCTAGCCATGCGTCCACGCTGCATGACCTGTTGAACTCTATGCTGGCTGAGCATCGCGTGATGTTTGAAACAAAAGCTGAGATTTTATTCTCTCGAATGCCTCTCTGAGACTGAGATTGGTACTCGTTTCTCGTTCGAGCTGTTCACGTTCACTAAGCCATCTGTGTCTCCTGCAGAGGGCCAGAGAGAAGAGGAGATGCCTGGACTGGGTGAGGCAGAGCGCTTTCAAAATAACAAAGAGGACATTCAGTACCAGGCAAACAAAAGTTTTGCCCATGTTAGTGTCCCAAAGAGTGATCAGATTTCGTTCCGTGCCTGGAACGGATTTCGGCAAGTTGCACTCGAACATAATGTAGAATCGGGGGGACTTTGGAGATGATTGCTGGAGAATCATGGGTAACGACTGAACTAGGAGAACTAGCTTTTTGCAGAAGCCATTCAGAGATGCTGCCCACAGTGCCTTACTAAATAGCTAATGTTTTGCTGGGTTTTCTAATAGGGGATGACTCCCTATTAACCAATGCAGTCTGCCACCTTAGATGTTAGAGATGCCTCTAAATATAAAGCAGTCCTTTCCCACGACACTGTAGCATTATGTGTGTCTCATTTGGTGCTGATTTTAGCCAAAGAGATAAAGAATCTGATATGCAGTCTAATGTCTGTGTTTGTGGGAAATTCTGTCTATGCAAAAGGGAAAACCTTAAGCTTTATTAAATCTGTGGGAAAATTGCAATTGTAAGGTAGAAAATGGCTGTTTCCCCTTCTGGAGGGGTATCTAACATCTTTTCTCCAGTTTATTGTTGTTAAAAGCCTTCATTTGGCTTGACAGGGGTCGAGCCAATGACCTCAAAGGTCTTAACGTCTCACTGAATATAATGCAAGGCTGAATATAACTATCTATGACTTTTCTTTGTGCAAAAATGTTGATTTTTCTTTGCCATTTTTGCCAGTGGCTTGAGGTAGAGCAATCCTTATGTTATACAGGGCTACAGTGGCCACTGATAGTTTGCTTTACAAACAGTGGGGAAATATACAGAGCCATGTGTATCCAAGGTGCCTTGTTTTTGTTGTTTTTGAGGAAACAGTAAATGAGTACAGGGATTATGTCGCATTAAGCTTTCCTAGTGTTAGGACTCCCTGAAGTGTTCTGACAAACATTCCACAAACTTTCTTCATTTCCGAATTATGAAAGTGCAACTTCAGGTTAAAACACAATGAATGTTAATGGCATTTGTTTGAAGAGAATATAGAAGTATATTTTTTGTTAATCACTTTTTAAGAAAATAAACAAGGAAAAAATATATGAATGTTGTGTTTTATTCTATACAAATACATTTGATTTTTAAATACATTACTGAATGCAGAGGCTCACAGCTTTTATGACAGTTTATTGTTGTCAGAGTTTAGCAGATGTTTGGAGGTTGTGGTTTATTCTATGTTTAACATAAGTGGAGCCTGAGGCATTGAATGTACTTTTGCCTTGTGTTTTTGTCAGAAATCTTTCCATTCTTACGCAATTCCATAATTCATAATAGAAAACCAGTTTATTCTAATTGAGATCGTTTGAACTTCACACGAAAAGAACATTTCATGACACAATGATAACTTGCATCAGTGATATTAAGTACCATTATAGCACAATGCTTAACATACTTAGTAAAGGCCGTGCTATATCCTTCAAATCATGACCCATTTTTCCTGAGACAATTTGACAGGAACTGCTACAAAAATAAGGAACTTGGAAAACACAAACAAACTCAGCATTTTCCTGTAAGTCTAAGATGCCATCACAAATTTTCTGGCAAGTATTTTGTCAGAATATTGTCATATTTTTCATGTATCTTATGTTTTGACCCAAATAAACCTTCATTTGCAAAATGTCCTTCATTTTGCTGTAGGGTAAACTGTGTTTTAGCTGGTTAAAAACAGATGAACAGACAGGACGTTCTGTACATATAATATACAAATATACAAATAATATAAACACAACAGTTTATAGATTGCTAATACACTTATGTGTTCGAGGAAGCATGAAATCTGTTAATTTAAACAGTGTCAAACAACTCTGAAATAAAGACAACAATTATACACAGAGCAAATGTGCCTGTATGTCAACTAGTAGAACATTGTGTTAGCAACGCAAAGGTCACGGGTTTGAGTCCCAGGGAACACGCATACTGATAGAAATATATACCTTGAATGCACTGTACTTGGCTCTGGGTAAAATCATTTGCCAGATGTATATACAGTTTCTTATTTTTTCATGACAATTCCTTTTAACTTATGCCTAACAAAAGTTTCTCAGATCTATATGTCCTGTTTTACACTATGCTGTATGTACTGTACACCTGTGTGTGTGTGTGTTTGTGTGTGTACAGCCTCCGCTCTATTTATCCATCTGTTGATTTATGTAACATTTTCTGTTGACTGTATGTGTGAGGCTGGTTGACTGTAATTTAGAGACCATGTGCAGAGACCAGAACAATTCTGAAAACTTTTTGGACCTTCTTGATCAAACTGTACTTTGTAATGAGCTAAATGTTTAAAAATGTTTCATTGGTCAAAACATTACATTGCACAGACAAATCAACAGTGATATTCACAACTATTGTTCCTAAGATTGTCGTCCTTACATGGAGACATGACGTTCCAAGCTGTGCATGAGGGTGTGAGACCCTTGTTGACTTGATCCTGGTGGATCAGTTTGCTGTAAAGCCAGTGATCAACACTGACTTCATGGAAACCAAGGAAACGTTAGAGGCAGATGAGGAGACTAGTGTTACAGCCAAGGAACCTCCAAAAATATCTTGACATACTCGCCCACGAAAAACAGCAATCTGGAATTACTTGGCCTTGTTTATGCCAAAATACGAAGACTTGAAATGCAATTGTTTTGGTTTGCCCTGTATCTTGAACAAATTTGGAGGTTCTGGGAGAGATTGAAGGCCGAGTAGTTTATTGCATTTTTTAAGCTGCTTGTTTTCTGTGTTTCCTTGGATAGTGGCTCAGTTTTGTCCACTTCCCGAAAATTATGCAAATCAAACACTTGGACCATTGCCAAATAGATTAAGTAATAGTTTTTCCTACTAATAGGGTACTAGGAGGCATTTAGTTGCATTCCAACGCATTTTTCAAAGCAACAGTGCCATTAATGCAAATGTGATGTTTAATGGCCATTTAATCCAACTCTGCTGAATAAACAAAGCTTTGAATAATGTGGTCGATCATTGTGCTAGCAGCACAAAAGTCAGGGGTTCGATTCTCAGGGTTTGATTATACTGTAAGTTGCTTTGGATAAAAGCATCTGACAAATGCATAAGTGAGTGAATAAGTAAATAAGCTTCTGTGTTGTGTCAGGTAACAGCTTAAACCAAGCAAAGGGTTAATTTACAATATAGGAATTTCGAAAAGAGTTGATATTGCCCTGCATGCATATGGACGAACTGTGCTAATATGAGGAAGCGCTGTTAAATGCGTCAAAAGCGCGTGCATGTTACTTCCCCCCTCAGGCTGTGCTGCACGTGGCAGTGTATTTTGCCTTCGCTTCTGGCTTGCGTCCAGGTCTCAGAAAGAGCTGTGAAGTTATGGTAAATAATGTAAGGAATGTATGGTGGGGCCGAGAAGGATGTATTTACCTCAGCCGATGTATTTAGGTTTTCATCCGAGGTGGGTAAAAACACAAACAAAAAGGTTTGCAAGATCTGCAAGATATGTGTGTAGCTGCACAATTGCACAATTACACTACTAGAGGAACAGGACGTTCTCCAAGATTGTTTCTCCTTCTGTCTCAAGGGTCGTGGTCAAAGTTCTACCCACTGTGTTCTAAGACACAACCGCTGTTCTCCTTTAGGAATTCTCTAGGCAGTGTGCAATCCAGTGCACTTGACATGCCCTCACAGCCTTTAAAGGAACTTTGAGGATGATTATAGGAACAGTTTCTCCAAAAATGAATGTTGTGTCATCATTTAATCACCCTGTTGTTGTTCTAAACCTGCAAGACTTTCTTTTTGCTTGAAACACAAATATCTAGTTATCTAGCAAAATATTTAAGCCTCTCTTGTTCATTCAATAAAAAGTCAATGGTGATCATAGCTGTCTCTGGTCCCCATTCACATTCATTATACGAACAAATCTCCACACAAGCTCCACACAAGAATATCGTAAAGACTTTGTAGATGTTTGTGCTGCTGATGGCTCTCCACACTTTTATGGAGAAGTGTGTCTGCAGGGTGCAACTGTGACCTAGTACACAATGTAATAAATTTCCTTAAGGCTAACAGTTGTCCCTCCCTGGACCCACATCCGCTGTGCCAGATGGATGTGTTGTTCCACCTTTGGCCATTAGGAGGAGTTGGCTTTTCCACACATAGTAGTCCTGAGAGGGTGTTGAGAACCTAGTTTGTGCCTTGTTTGTCAGTGAACTCTAAACACCTCCAGTTAAAAGCGGAAGTTGGTCATTAGGCTGCCCGTTTTGTTCCCAAAATGCTGAACTGTGAAGTTCTAGCTGACTCACGTGCAAACATACATCAGTAAGAGGTGTTTCTGGTCAGTTCTTCCCTATTAAACTTCCCACACAATCGATATTATCAGCAAACTCATGACAAAACAAAAACACAATCAGAAAGGAGAACAACTCTGGTAATAATCGGTAGAAAACAACGCACGCCAACCATAACACATCACTCCCACTCTGTAGCAGAAGCAGATAACAGCAGCACTAGATAAACAGGGAGGTTTGGGAATATCGATGCTTTCTTTTCATAGTTCTCTCAGGAGACGGATAGAACTCCCTGCCTCTCTAACGTCACACTTTATGTACAAGTAAACAACCGTCTCGGACGGGAACAACCAGATGTAAACAGTCGTGACGTGACCGTCAGTACGATTTAGAATCTTGATAACATTCCAGATCTGATAAGGAAGGAAAGAAGAAAGAAAAACTGAGGAAAAAATAAGCCTCTGGGTGGCTCTGAAGTTATGATGGTCCAAATACAAAAAGATAGACAGAAGTAAAGAGGAAGAGAGAGCGAGGAGGGGGGGGTATGTAGGTCAGTGTATGTTCTAGAAGTGGCAGTAAACTCAGTGGCCCTGCTGCCATTAACTGGCACTCTTCCACCACACTGACAACTTCTCCTGACACTTAGTTCAACGCCGCACTGCTTCAGGTTTCACATTGGGAAATGTTTGTCATGTACTCTGTTTAAAACACTTACTGTTTAGCTGATGTGTATGAGCAAAGCATTACAGTCCACTGAACTCAACATTGTGTCTCTGCTGGGAAGGGATAAGAGTGTCAGAATGATATGTTCAATGTCTGTTGCTCACTTTGGGGGACAAGCTGGGCTTCTCTGTTGAGCCTCAGGCTTAATCTCTCTTAACAATACTAACAGTCTGCTGTTACTAAAACTAACAATTCTGGGTCATAATTAACAAATGTAATGTTTTCTTTGTCCCCTTGATAGTTTCACTTGGGGTGGGGGAGGGATGGGAAGGGAAGAGCGGATTAAAGTTGGGTCTGGCTTTTTGCACCTCTGTTTGGGACTTGAGTAAAACAAATACATTGGTAAAACAACCAACAGCCATTGAAAACAAGCACTGAACATTGAAAACTATTTAAATGAATGATAAAGTTATATTAAACATTTGCAACACCAATAAAAATATAAACCAATATAAACTACAACTATTAAAAATCAACCTCTGGGATTTAAAGGTACCTGTAGTTTAAGAAATACAGATGAATGTTTGTTAAACATCCTCAATGGGCTGAAATGCTTGCAAATTTTTAGCTTGTAAAATATTTCTTCAAAAGTGCTTCATAAAAAACGTATCATCCCTGTTCTAAGACAATTTACAGGCCTATAACAGGCCATCTATATAGGTCAGACTAGCATGCGTGTTTCTTTAGCCATCAGAGAACGTTTGGCTGCTGTAAGCTGTTAACCAAAACAGACCTTCTCTCCTCACAGCCGGCTCTGCACTCACTAGAGCTACACAAAGCGTGGGCAGGAAAGCCAAACACAGCATCTCTTCCTACAGATGAAGACGTGATTTTTCTCAGGTCCTGCTCTGAGTGAGGTGTCAAATGACTGTCTGAGGACTGAGATTTTTATTTTGTGAAAAACATGACTGGGTCATTCTCTGGAAAGAGTGCCAAAGATATAAAAGGATTTTTTTATTCAGTTTTGAAGTAAGTGTTGCTTACCCTGTTATTATGGAATCTGGAATATTACAGTATTGAAGGTCAAAATTGGAACGTGATGCGTCACATCGCATGATTT
Source organism: Ambastaia sidthimunki (assembly GCA_036877625.1). Classification (NCBI taxonomy): domain Eukaryota; kingdom Metazoa; phylum Chordata; class Actinopteri; order Cypriniformes; family Botiidae; genus Ambastaia; species Ambastaia sidthimunki. The sequence continues at coordinate 15,229 of JAZGTK010000571.1, forward strand.
ACAGTCAGTTACCGCAGGGTGGAAATTCATTACAATAACATGGAGAGAATAATTAGGGGAAATAAAATTTTACACGTAACAAGGATAAACAGAAAGTTCTCCACCAGCGTTCTGCAATCCTGCCAGCTGCGTATTTCTGCATCTGCATTTTGCAATTGTGCATGCGATTCAAAATCAACAACAACAACAATAATATTTTTGATATTCTAACATCAGAATTTCTATTTATGACATTTTATTTGAATGTAAATTATCGGTAATCAGTTGAATCAACAAATCAACGCTTGTCTTCTGTTAACGGGTGGAGTGAATGAAAAATAAAGGATGTGACTCTGTGGCTGTTGTTTCCAGGGCTATTGCTCAGAGCAATCTGGCATTTATCTGAAAGGCCTGCGGGTCCTGCGTAACAGAGGTTAGAAAACACAGCCTCTCTGTTAATCCCCCGCTGCTCTCTATAACGTGACGCTCAGAACACAACCGTACAACATTCCCACACGTTTAGGTTAATTTGCTCTGTGCAATATTTTGTCACTTGTGAAAAAAATTGTGATTCTTTTCATGTTTTTGAGCAGAAGGAATGTTTTGATGGTCTCCCTACCTTGAACAAGGGTGTCAGGTTACAAAAAACAAGAGCGTTTTGAATAAGTACAGACGATAACAGAAACTGTTGGGGCCAATGTAAAGGTACATGCACTAAGGAGAAACATAAAGGCCTGCAAATGTATATGTATATGCAAATGTATATTTTTATGTGTTTTTCCCATGTTTTTCCTTATAAATGCACAAAAGCTCAGTCATGTTCTTACAACACAGATCATGTGATTCCTTTTTACTCCCACACAATTTTACTCCCACATGAATTGCTGTCAGGCCAGAAATGGGGCTTTCCCCATTTAACTAATCTAAAATAATCAAAATTACACCAATGTTGCATCAAAAGGTGACACAACTGATCTGGAGTTTCCCGTTAAAACCTACATACAGTTTACACTCAATGAGCATTGAATTCATTCTCAAACACCCGTGAAAACCAGTGTGTGTAAATTATAAAAACACTTTTATTTTACTTGATTTTACTTTTTACTTTACTTGTTTTTACTTTAGAAATAATTACTGACTCTGACATTATTAAACAGCCATAGCACAGTTCTAATCTCAATCCTTTAAAAAAAAATCACACACATAAACTTTTTTTATGACAAAAGTTTTATGATATATTTTTGAATAAAATGATAATTGATAACAGTATTTATATATTGTCATTTTTCTGCCTAATAAACCTAACCTTTTGTCATTATTAAAACATTTGAAAACCCCTTTGTTTTGACCATAAAACATATATACTTTGAAGCCCACCCCCAACCTTTTGTTTTGACTTCCTTTGGGAGGGTTCAAACCCTAATTTTGGTCTTTTAAACTTCTTAGTGCTGGTTCAGTACGTGACATTTTGATCTGTTCAACTCGAACGCACAACATTTCTTTACTTCCCTGCTTGCATAAACATGATCTGCAGAGGACAGCTGAAAAAAAAAAATAAGAGGGAATGAGTCCAACAGAGACCTTATCTTTGTACCGATCTCAGAGTTTGGCAGTGATGCTTGAATTAATAACCAGACCAACCTGACTGGCTGGTCATGTTATTGATTGACAAACAGGTGGGGGGAAGTCACCGACCAGAACCCAGCGGTACGAAATGTTCGGTGCCAAACGACAAAAAGCCAAGAATTCAGGAGGCACAAAAGGCCCATTGTGCCAAACCTCACAAACACCAGCACCGTGTGGGACGGGGGCAAAGAGTCAAATCCTACAGTAGAACACAAAGTCAAATAAACTTTGTGAAGTTTCTAGTTGCACGGATTGCATTTGTGCTACCGAATTTTTTAAAGTCATGCTGTTTGTTTGTGCATGAGGGTGTGCAGTGACTTAACATTTGGCTGACGAACAGCTGTGAAGGTTTGCGAGGTCGGACTGCTGCGAGTGTGCGTGTGTTCGCCCATCTGATAAGTTATGGAGGAGGCCAGCAAAACAGCCCAAAAGGAGCTGAGCTCAAGGGAACGCTGGGTCACCTTTAATGCACAACAAGGGGAGAAGCCAAGAGAGGGCAGGAAAGGGCACAGCTGGCCTCGCGAGCAGAGAGCTCACTGTCACATGAAACATCCGGAATACTGCTGTTCTGTGGTTGTTCAGGAAACCAGACTGGTTCAACATATGGAGCAGCAGCCCCTCCCACGCTGCACTCTGATTGGCTCTTCTGTCTCCAGGCATGTGTCTGCGGAGAGCAAAGTGATAACTGGCCAATCAGAGGAAGGCATGAAATCCCCTTTCTTGCAAATGCTGTAGATAAACTCAGATTAAACATTGGTGACATCAGTGGGCCTTTAAACCAAACCACAAACATTTAAAAGGCAAACATGTGGGTGACAGGTTGCATGTGAGGTAGAACATACTGTCTTAGTGGAACAGTGTGTGATTTCCTTCCCACGCTTTTGATTGCATTTTTTCAGTCAACACTAAAACACGTTTTTGTGCAAATATTAACAATGCATTGATTTACAAGTTTGAGTTTTGATTGGTTATGACCAGCAGGTTTTATTGTGTATTAACAGTATATTTCTCTCTTTAAAGGAAAACCGGTGTCTTTTGTGTTATTATCACATTAGACCCATTTAATCTTGAGTTTGTATAGAGACATGCATCTTATGTCTTATCAAACATTGCATTCCTGGTTTACATAGGGGAGACCTGCAACAGTGATAAATGCACAACTGTCACGTAATGTTGCAGTTTATGCATGATGTGGGAACAATATTTATCTGTGTTTATACTTTAGCCCTTTTTGTTTACTCTTGTTCACAGTGCAGGGACGCAAACATGCATGAGTGCGGGGGAAGTGCTCACTATCAGTCAGCTCTTCCTGTCTGTAGATGATTGGTCAATCCCCTCAAACTGTTACCAAGCAAGAAACAGAGATTGCAGAATGCTGAGAACAGTGAGTTGCAGGACATTGTTTGCACATAACACATTTAAATCATTTTAAGGAGGTGAGAAGAGCCAAGCAACTTTTTTGCATGTACAAGCAGAAAAATTTGAACAAAAAATGAGCACGAACTTTGAATTGAACTCCATGCTTTAATCTGTACATGCATTTTAAACATGTACATTCGAATTTGAAGTCAAATCAAGTCCATGTCGGTGGTCAGTGAGAAGATTAGATCATTCATGGCTGAGCTTGAGGGCCACTCCTCTCTCATCGTATCTGATTCCTCAAAACAAGTTGATAACAAAGCAAAGATCTATAAAACAGTGCCTTGAGGTATGTCATATTGATCCGGTCTCTTCCACATCAGTTTCACTGTGGAATGCATAAAGAAGTCATTGTTTATGCGTCTCTGTCTTTTAAAAATAGATTTGTCTTGGCATGGAGTTTTCAAGGACATTTTAAGTCAAGAACATCACATGATCAGTAGAAGTAGCTGGAGGTGGAGTCTTCCTCTGTTTCACAAGGCCTACACTTAACCAAACATTACCATCCCAATCCTGACCTAAATTTCCTCCGACTGTTTGTGATGAGTGTCCCTGTTTAACTAGTTTTGAGCTTAAATCACTCCCTCCTTTCTATATCAGATGACTGAGAAAACTATGTTGTTAAACAACTAAAATGCCAGAGATCTCCTAAAAATCCATGTTGTTTCTCTTTTTGTTAGCCAAAAGATGAAATGGAGATCAAACTGAGATTAAATGGAGATCAAACTTTACTCAACATTGTCTCAGGCTGTGCTCTATTTTGCCAAAACTCAGACTCAATCATTTCTCATCAAATCCAACAATTATCATTAGTTCATTGTCTCATTTGTGTCTGTTTATCCCTTCAAAAAGGAATTCAATGATAAAGCCCTGAGCCAAAGTTGAGACCTAAATGAGTGAAATGGAAATTTTATTTCATTTTGCATTAAATCATGATCGCAATAAAAGAAATGATCGCACTGAAATGTATGGGATAACATTCAAAACATTTGTATTTTATAGATCCAAACAACTAAGGTGAGATACCAAACCATCACTGGGCATTATAAGGGCATTATACCAAACCATCACTGATGTCTGTGGTGCCTCTATTTTAAGAGCTATTAGCTCTGGTATGGGCTGTCTGTGGTGTAAGCAGGGGTGGGGGGGGGAGTCACTTACCAAAATAGAAGCTTGAAGAAATCTTTTAGAACATGTTTGTTCTTTAATTTAAGTAAACAAGATGACCCTCAACATCTCATTTACTTGAATGGTGACAAATATTACCAACACCAATGTGTTGACATCCAATGTCTATGATGGTCATAAATTTATACCAGAGGTGTTGTTCCCAAAAATCTGTTTATAATTACTGTGGCTAGTTTAAAAACGCCACAAAAAACATGTCATTTTTCATTTTAACGTCTTTACCCTGAAGTGTTGAGGTTGCAGTTCTTTTCCAGGAAAGCATTCATGTTGCTGCAGCACTGAACCTGATTGGAAGCAGGTGTGGCATCATACGTAGATTAAGACTGTAAAGGTTTTTTACTGTATTTTACTGTAAAGTAAATTTCATATTCTCCTTGTTTGTTTTACTTCTGGGAATCAACAAAATGCTGGAAAGTCAAGACTATATTTGTTCACTGAGATTTGAGAACAATCTGGCAGCAATAAACAGGATAAATGAGTTCAGGAGTTATTAGCACAAACAGACACACGAAAATCTAGTGGCGGGAAAGAATGCATGATAATAATGGCTATAACCAAAACAGAGAACATACAACACGTTTTTGAGGAAAATTAGGCTCAAAAACAAAGACAGAAAACATGCCTTCATGTGTGTTAGGGTGTCTGAGAACGGTCAGAGGGGTCTGAGTATTGCTTTGGGAGGGGTGGGAGGTTACACAGCTCTCTGTCATACTGGCTTGCTCTGGTTCGCTCCGCTTTTTGTTTGGCTGTGCTCCAGGAAGAGGGGCTCAAAGCAGAGTTGGAAGAAGTGGCTGAGATAACACCTTGTCTGTCCTTTGCCTGGAACTGGTCTTTGAGGAGAACATCTTGGTCTGGCCTATGGACAAGCCATGTGTCACAGTGTTCAGTTTGCGTTTTTCTGACGTTTCACAGGCTAATGATGTTGGAGGCATGCTTTGGTGTCAGTCAGACTACTGTAATTATACAGATGCAATTTACTCCATCAAGGATTTACACGGAAGAGACAAAAATAGCTTTATGTAACACATATAGTGTAACCCAGTGGCAAAATAAGTTTTGGGTTTATGTAAGTTCTCCACCTTGCAAATACATTACAAATGTGACATTTTATGTTATATAGAGTTTCACTTGTTTTACTTTGTAACCATGGTAATCCTCAAAAATATCATAATTTCTACAGCCTAATTGCAACATTAACATGGAATCTTTAGATACTGTTCGAAGCATTTAGGATCTGAAAAATTATTACAAAATTACAGCACCAAGAAACAGCACAGGATGGACACAGACTAGTGTAAAAACAGCTGCAGGATTCCAGAAACCTCTCAGCTGGAACGGTGGGACACGTGCATGTCTCTGCTGCGAGCAAGAATAATGTTTGAAACCTCCGTGTCCTGCATTTTTGTCATGGATGCAGCTGCAGCTCTCATGCATGTTCATTGTGTCAGCTGGGAAACCAGAGCTTGTGAAAGAGATTAAGTCCTGTAAGTGGAAAGCCAGAGATCGGAGTGTTCTGAAAACACAAATCAGAACAGAACAAAAGTGGATGTTCCAAGTTTTGATAACATTTAAACGATTCCTATTTCTATACATCATCTGCGACAATATTATCCAGGACCTGACACGACAGGGTGTTGTTCAGGTCAAATTCCTGCCAAATTCCAGTAAATTGGAAATATTTTTCAAATGTGGCAAGAAAGGAAAACAACATGTCCAGAAACAAAACCCAGAAAGTTTTAGGAAAACTTAATTACAGCCAAAAGTTTGTAATGGAAAAATAGGTGGCCAAAAGTTGCCATGTATTTGGAAAATAATTTCTTCCAATGAACCAAATCATTCCTTGGACATGCTTGCTTCTTTCAAACAGCTGAGACAAAATAGCCACAGGCTTTAAGTTTGTTTGAAGTACACAAGATGAATAGATGAACGGCACATTTAAGGACACCAGGCAGAAAAATGACCTCTGCACCTGGATGTGCTTATGATGACATATTAATAAAGGTCAAAGGTTGTGACCGCCTACCAATCGCAGCTGGAGATTCAAGAGTGACCATAATGTTTAAGTTGTGCTTTCAGTGAGAGGAGTGAAATGTAGCAGGTTTGTAGGTACAGTTTTATAAAAGTGCTACCTAGGATATATAAGGATATTGTGGGATATTGTAAATAAGGATATTGAGCTGCTTTTCTTCTCATTATCATTGAAAATATTTGGTTGTCAAACACATATTTGACTATTAGGTATCAGGTAGCCAATGTGGTGAAGCTGATTTACAGTTCAGATAATACATGGATGTGGTGTGTGTTATGTGCTCCCAGAAGTCCTTGCGTGTCATTATTTTTATAGTGAAAATAGTACTTTCATAGTGTAAAGATCAGACCCCTGCTAGCCAAAATGAGTCAATGTGCAAATAAAAAGAAAATGCAATTTTTATGGATTGTTAAAATAAAGGAAAGATTTAGGAAGGTACACCTGTCAGAAAACATACAAATAAAGATTTTTTGAGATGCCTAACTCCATTTTGGAGTATTGGGATTATTAGATGAGGGTTTAACAAACTAATTTATGTGAAAACCTCAAATTAGACCAAAATGGACATTTTTTTTTTACTTATTTTGCCTGTATCTGCTGTTTATGACTGTGTTTAATGCAGATTGGGTCAATTTGTCCAGCAAAGCCATTTTACAAAACAATTCGACTGAATGATTAAAAAGAATCGTTTCGGAGTATCATTCATTGCGAATCGTTCAGCTGCATTGGGTCTGACACAGCACATTTAATTCAGCTGTTGAGTTTGCTGTACTTGTCTGTACTCAGCAGCATATATTTGCCTGAGACTCCAGCATACCAAATATAACAGTGTGGACTATTTTTAATTTTCCTGACATGGATAGAGTTGCATATTCTGAGTCATGCAACTTTAGAATTGCTTGCGGACATGCTAACCAAGACCTGTGACATCCCCATGACACGTTACGTATTACACAAGGCGAAAAGTCTGGGTTCCACAGACTCTCAGTATGCTGGGATTAAACGGGAGACCTCTCACACCTCCCAGGAATCTGTACTAGGAATCTGTACCATAGCCCCCTCCAGAATGTCACAGGAAAACTTGAGGGAAGTTCATTTGGTTCTATGTCTGAATGAATGACAGAGGGAAAGAGAGAGTGTGAGTTAGCAAAGCACTGGAAAGGCCCTGTGAGTCAGTATGCACTGGTTCAGACCGGTTTCTCTTCCACAGTGTCGACATGTAAATAGCGGCCTGGCATTACTCACCATTCTCTCTTAAGGGCTAAAATGAGAGAGAGAGAGAGAGAGAGATAGAGAGACATGGGGTGGCTGAGCCAAAGTCCTTCAGGTTCAATACTGGCCACTCTCAAAATACCTAATATAAAAGACCTAAAGACCTAATATAGTTTAATATACACTATTTCAATAATATTTTATATTTGTATTATCATTGTGGTTTACTTTTTAGTTCTATAAAGTTCTTTATGACTACGAAAGGTATCGTTATTAATTATTGTTTACTAAATTCAAACTAAACATATTGAAAATCTACTAAATTTAAACTAGAAACACTGACAAACAATCATAAGGTGAAAGCTAACAAAAATGAAACATCTCGAAAAACAAAACAGAAATATAAAACTAAACACAGAATTTTAATAACCCTTAAATAAATGTATAAATCTGAGAAATTATTTCATGTTATTATTCCGGTGTTGAATGTTACTGTTACACCAGGTGACACAGTGAAACTAATGAAGTAATGTGGTGACTTCATAATAAATAAGGGTAATTCCCGGTTTTATTTTGTAAGTTAACAGGTTCAGATCTGTGAGGCATGTCAGGGCTTGTCTTATCACTCAGACAGGTAAACCTGTTTAGCAGGAATGTTGTTGTTGGTGTCGATTCACCGACAACATTTCTGAATCGATACAAAAAAAGACTAGCCAGTTAGTCTGTAAACAAGTACCAGTTCCCAATACCAATTGTTCCCATGACCGTGCAAATGTTTTGTACAGTTTGTACAGTAAGGCTTTCCTTGTATGTACAGCACACACGCACAAACACAGCTGCATTTATATAATTTATATAATATAATGTATATAATATAGATATATAATATAATGCCACTGGAAAGACAATAAGAAAACGACTGTATATTCATAGAAACAAATATACAGAAACGGTACATTACTGTATTCAGGAATAAACTGTTCTAAATAATAGCACTTGAATTCTTACTGTAATTCATATGAAGCCCAACCACTTTATATCTAAAACTACTGAGATTGTTGAGTTTGCAGTTGCAGGCCTGTTATCTTCTGAGCCCTTGGCAAACACGTTGGTCACATGATTTACAGTACGTAGAAAATGTTTCACTTGTAACAGTTATTGGTTTCTCTCTACTTTGGGGGCCTGGATAGACACGAGACCATCTTCATAAGGTAACAGTGCACATGCGTTCTTAGACTGGAGGACAAGCCAAAAGTGTGCAGGGTCAAATAATAGTGTAGTCAGCAGAACTAATCAAAGTTTCCTGCCCCTCTCTTCCAGTCACCCTCTTCCTAGGATCTAAGCTCTGAGAAAACCAGGGGAATATAGACCAGTGGCATGAAGGAATGGTTTGCCAACCCCAATAATCTGTTATTATTTATTCACCTTTATGTCGGTCCAAAACTGTGTGACTTTCTTTTTATCCCCTGAAGCACTAATTGGAAATTTTGAAGAATGTACTTTGTAGCTTTCAAAGTATGTTTTCATTGGACTGCTTAATGGTTTGTTTACACATCAGACTGATCCAGTTTTCAGATCAACTCAGTTTTCAAGTAAACAGCTCAATGCTGTGTGCTTTCAGAGGACTTCGAATGTGGTGCACAAATCATATAAACCACAGTAGCATTAATGCTATAAAGCTTTTGTCTCCATTGATGAAAATCAAACGGAAAAGAGGAACTAGTACATTTCTGAAAATTTTCTTAAAAAGTTTGTTTACATATTTAATACATATTTACAGGCTTCTCAACTCATAAATATTAAATGTCCCAGATGTTCCAAAGGTGCAGAAAAAGTCATTTTTATAACCTTTGTAACTGAACACATGAATTAAATTTCCCAAAAATCTTAATGTTTGTTGATTAAGATAGACATGCTGATTTTACTATGACTTAAATTCATAACACAGACATAATGCTGCATGTTGCTTAAAAGTTATTGTTAATTATTTTTGTATTAGTGATGTTCCAGTAAGGCTTTATTTACCTTAAAGATTTTACATAAAAAAGAAACAAGCAAGTTGTGTTCTCACTATTTCTGAACGAAGTATCTCTGTCCAAACTGCCCTCCTTATGACCTTTTATTGAGACTTCGAGTAAACAGCTCGTACAGTAATCCTTAAGCGCCCCCTAGTGTTCTTAAGTTGTAATAACTGCACGTCAGTTGCATGCTGTCAACATAAGACGGTAAAGTGAGACACAGCGACGTTTAAAATTCTGGTGACTGTAAAATACAGATATTATAATGTGCTCTTGGAAATTATGTTTGACAACCTAAACTCCTAAAACAACCTAAACAAAAAACATTTTGTCATCAAAAGGTAAAATTGTTTGATTGTTGTTAATACAATATTAAAAACAATTTATACTAGCTACAGCTACACAATATGGGCTTTTAAGACTTTTAATAAGACTTATAGCTTATAAGATAGCTTATAATGAACTCAGGACAGTTATATTATGACGTTTTTTACTTTACTTCACCCCCCCACACAAAGACAAACACGCACCAAAAAAACTATTCTTAATCAGAAAATGAAAACATAGACATCATCAAAAATGTGTATTTAAATCAAATCAAACTTTATTAGACCAGTAACAAAACATTTTGGCCCTTTCACAGTTTGTAATACATATAACAATTCTTTAAACGTTCATTATTACATTGTTTTTTGTTAAACACACATCCTATACATATTATCTTATATGCTGTATATCAACACATATTCAGCTCAATAGTTGTTAGATCTTTAAAAAGTCTCTAGTCCAAGATTAAAACCTCTCAGCAGGATTACAGAGTGAAGACTTTGCTTTACTGTAGTGAAATCTTTTGTATGTTACCTCACACCTATACATAGTCCCACGGTTCCATTTATGCCTGAGAACAGCATACAGTCCCACAGCAGAGAAAGTTCCCTCAGGCTCTCTTTGAACCTGCGGCGTGCTGGTGTGTTTTCTGAGGCCTGTTGCTCCGATCTCTTTCCATGTGATTCTCACTGCATCTGACTGTAATCCAGTGATGACACAGGCAAGTGTAACTGTGCCGGGACGTTTACTCTGAACTTGGGTGGGTAGAAGAATATGTACCTTTGGAGCCACCAGGTTATCAACATACACATGTGGAACTGAAAAAATCAATGAGTAAATGAGATCTCATAATGAGTATAAAATCTAGTTATCAGCATTTGAATGGTGGTTTTTCATATGGGATGCTGGTGTTGCTACCTATCTTGATTAATCGAGCCGGAAGACCCCAGACTGGCACTAACTAGCATAAACCAGTGTGGACCATTACAGAAATAAACGCTGATGTAAGATGATTTCAACAGGGGTAACTTAAGCTTAACAAAACCTAAACAAATTCCGGATTTATAAAGTCCACTTCTACTTTTTAATGCAATAAAACAATAACTAAACACACCTCTTACCTTCCACAATTAGTCGAAGTCCTTTGCTAAATATCTGGTTTATTTGGCTCGTCTCACCAAAAGTGAAGCTGTCAAGGAAAAGCTGCAGTTAGCTTTGTGATAAAAATATTTATTAATTCACCTGGTTTTTGATTCTCACCCCAGCAGAACAAGAGAGAGAATCATGACGCCCAATCTCATTCTGTTGTCTTTATTCATTTCTGCTGTTTAGTTTCTTTAGTTTTTTTGTGTTGCTGCAGGTGCAGATGTAACTGTCCTTCTAGTTAAGCTTCATTTGATTCACTGACTTTTATAAGGTTGATAGTTATGGTAGGAACGTCCCATGTGTTTTTCTGTCACGTGCATTTAAATGCACTCAAGCATTACTGCTGAATTCCTTAAGGCCACACAATCTTCATGTTAAAAGGCTTTGATATAACACCAGGTTTTTTTGATGTTTATAGACAATAATGGGCACGTCATGTTATTTTCTGCTGTTTTCTGCAATCAGGCTTGTGTTTCACAATTCAAAATCAGACGGAGTCATTAATATTTCATAAATTATTCCACATAAGTCTTTCTTTTGCCAGCTGCATGCTGGTTTGACTTCAGATAAATTTACATATTTCCTAAGACAACCTCTCACTGAAGATACTAGAACATACGCTGTAATACTGTAATTTTGTCACTTGTTTACTGTAAAAAGCTGTAATTTTTATCACTGTACCTCCACTGTCTATTACCCAACTTTAATCGATCAGCATTTTTTTGCTGTGAAAAGCAGACATACACGTACACGTAATCCGAGATTGCTGTGTTTTGATGTTTTATTCATATTTTTTAGCATGAGACGCTGATAGGAGGCTTTGTTTCGTGGATATGATTAACAGCATTTATCTGTGTTGAAAACATGTGCCATTTGGCTGTTTTTGGTTAAAGCGGACAAAATAACAGGAAAGAGCCGTTGGCTCGGTAGCAAAGACAGATGCGAGTTCTATCACAACACAGCCGCTGCCTGCACTACTGCACGGCCTCCTGGGAAATAACTAATCCAATTAGACCAAAGTTTTGAGCTTTTGCAATGTAAGCCAGAAATATTTCAACATTAAAAAAACAACAGCCTTCATGTAGAGTTGGCTATATACAGCCTAAATACAGAATCTTTGTTTATCAAACCAACACCATTCGTGCATTTCTGTATGTATCAACAGTGCAGAAAATCACATATTAATAGAACAGTTATAATGAATCCAAAATGATACAACAGGATACAGGAAGTTTTGCAGGATGTTTATGCTTGTTAGGCATTTGCATTCAATCATGTGTCTGATTTCTGAATGTAAACGCACAATAATAAAGTCCAGTGTCATTTTCCAAGGTTGTGGTGATTTGTAAGAAGTAATTGGCTTTTACACCATCAGCAGTCAGAACAGCGTATCTGCTGTGGTTCAGTCCGCTGCCATACAGCACATGTGACGTATTGGTTAAGCTGTAGGAGAGGATGAACTGGGGTCCCTGGCCAGGGCTCTGTTTATACCAGCTCATAACCCCCACACTGCTGTTGGGTGTCAGCGGACAGGCCAGTGTTACATTTTGTCCCTGATGCACAAAGATGTTCATCGAGGTCTTCCATAAAAGACCTGAAATGACACGCACAGTGAAATATTATACATTTAAAGTGTAAATAATGAGGAAATACAGTTACATAATCACAGCTTTCCATATTTTCCATAAACAATTTTATGTAATGTCTATTCTTCACATTGTTTTTAGCTTTAACCCCATAACTTTACAACTTTATGTATTTTAATACATAATAATATAATAAAAAAATTCAAAATAACATTTATTTTTATTAACACTTATACAATCTTTAACAGATAATGAAATAAATAAATCCAATAAAAATACATACATTTGAATTGGTCTATATTATTACAATATGTTTAATAAAACCTGAAATAACAAACTAGATGAGTGTAAATCAATCACTTACAGTGGAATTAAAGATACATGGCTGAGAGAGTCTTCATTGTTTTGTGCTGAGTGAAAGTTTAACTTGGCCAGAGCTGTTAAGTTTGGCTGCCTGTATGATGCCACTTCCCTAGATTTTCAGGCTTAGTGGTCTCAAAACCGTCTCACAAGAGTCTCCAAAGAGAAATAATACCCACTGAAGGGAGGTACCGCTCTCATGTGATTATCTGCCTCTGTCAGGTTTCCTTGTGTTGTGTGAAGAGGTGATACTATATATTGTTGTAATATAACAGTACAGACTGAAGCTTACAACATCTAATGAATATGTGATGGCAGAAAAATGAGTCATGTTATTGTGATGTAATGGTACATCAAACACTAGCTGTTGCCTGCAGGATGTTTAAAACAGAGTAATTATACCTAACAAACCACTGCAGCATAAAATTATATAATTATATAATATAATTATAATTATATTCCAGTTTCATCAGAAATGTGGATTTTAACTTGCTGTTTAACGGTAATAGATTTTTTTGATTATTTGAAATAGGTCACAGACTTTTAAGACCCCACAGTATGTATACAGTATCTTATACATTACAGGTACATCTTATGCATCACATTAGTGTCACATTTTAATCACATTTTAGCTTCCTTGAAGTTCACTTGAATAGTCAATGATTTTTTCCAAAGTACGACTATTATGTGTCCAACTAAAACATGTAAACTTATAAAAATGGCAAGTATAATAATTAATTTTTTTATAAATTAGTTTCAGTTCATGATGTATAGCATAACACATTAAAATGTCATATTAACAACCCAAACATTAGTCAAAAGACTAATAGAATAGAATAAAATAACTGAAAGAAGCACATTTAATCCAGTTATTTAATGTACAGTTTATAATGAGGTACAGAACACTATAAATAATAGTGAACAGGAGAGAGTGTGCACCTGTACATTTCACTGAAAAACTCACTTCTCATCTCATCTGGAATCCAGTGAGTCTAAATTCATCTGTCAGTTAGTGAGTCAGAGCACAATTACAGGATGTTTGTGCTGTGGTATTACTGGCTGGGTTCAATGTGTTGTTTTTTGTAGCACTTTAGGTTTTCATCAGTTATATGTTGTAGTTTTGATTTGGCTGTATGGTTCTTTGGAAAATATAAGAGTTCTTGATATGGTCCTTGTATTAGTTTCTATAGTATTGGCTAGATCAGTACTTTGGTTTCAAAATTCTTTAGCAGGTACTTTAAGTACCTTAAAGTACCTTTAGCAGTACTTATATTTAAGAGTGCAGGGTAAATAGATGTAACTATGTACATTTTTAGTAACACTGGGGTATTTTCCACTAGTTAGACTGCAAACAATGTATTATTCATTATTTACTTTTTACATACTTTTAACTAGTAACTAGCAACGACTCATTAGCAGCCATATAGCACTACAAACCATTTAAAAAACTTAACAACTCCATAACATCACCCTGGCTGTCACCCACGACACCCGAGCAGCATGGCGGTGAGTTTTGCACTAGCAAGCACCGTTCACGTGCTGATGTGAATGATAAACGTTCACTCCCGCCATCTACGTTCTGTAAATGAGCAACGTCTGATTGTTGCCTCGCACCGAGGCACTGGATCACTCTCAAAGACATTCTTTTACTCTGTTCCTCTGTGAAATAAACCATCACAACCTTCCAAAAACAACAGAAAACACACCTGTTCTGCATGACTAAAAACATTCCTTTTCTATTTTTCATCCTGTCCCTAAATAGCATCAGAACAATTCCTACTTATAAATGTAGCTTTTGTAGATTTGTACAAATGTAGTTGGCTCTTATGGCAAAAAGGTAAATGCTCTCTCATTTGTAAGTCAGATGTTTAGATATTTTATAAAAACTGATAAAAATAACTACATTTTGTTTCATATTAAAAGTAAAAATCTTACACCACAAGGATGTGTGCAAAACCATCAAAAATGCTATTGCACTTCCAAAGTGAGACAAATCTATTTCAAAATGCACCAGAAGCTTGCAAAAGTACATCATTCAAGCGCTGGAATTCAGAACCGGGGGGCTGTGGCCAATGAAAACGGCCACCACCCTTCAACATTATGTAATTCCCCCCCTAAATGATGACTCATCACACGGTGGAAACGTTGAGCGGCAGAATTTCGAAGCTCTGCTCTAACTAACAAAAAACCAGCACACAGCTCAGAAGCCCTTGAGTTTTATGTGAAGGCATCATGGGATAGCTTTGTTTGACATTATACATATCTACATTTATGTGTTTATCCACTTACTTTTGAAAAGTGAGGGACAGATAAAATATATGTAGGGACCAAAACAAGAGGTAAAACTTTCAAATGTACATTCTTTCTGAGAGGCTTGTCTACAGCTACTTTTAAGGCCAGTCCTGCCTTTTTAAAAGCTGCTGCGTGTGTGTGCATGTGTGTTTGTGTGACTGAAAGGGGCATGGACACTGTGTGCCTGGCAAAAGATCAGGAAACACTGAGTTGCTCATGCTCTGAAGGTCTTAAAAATGTTTAAAATAAGACATAGCGGAGTTTCTAAACTCGCCCAAGAGCCAGGATCCCTGCCAAGACACTCCCCACCCCAGAAGTGAGGAATGGAAACACACACTTTCATTTAAAAAAGAAGGAGGTTACTTTATGTAAAAATCCTTAGCCGATGCGTCACTGAAGATGGGGCTGAGCAACAGAAGGACAGGTCCTATCATCAGGAACACAGCCACTCCCCTTTCCTGAGCTCCACGGGGCTGAAGTTTGAGGGGATGCCCATGCTTTAAAACCTCATTTCACTTGCAGGGAGTCTCCAGTCATCACCTCCCTCTCTCATAAGCAAATATACAGCAGCTGGACCCACACCCACCCGCCCACTGCACGGACATCACCGACCTGAAGGCATCACACCATCTAACGGAGATCTGGTTTCATTTCAGCGACGTGAATCAGGATGACAGCCTCAAAATCATCTCACACCACACGTAACATCGTGATCGCCTTACTGGCCCTCTGGTCGATCATCTCCCTTATCATCATTGTGGTATGGGCCACCTCGCCGGAGATGAAAGGTGTCAGCCAGTGTCGCACGGAGATGCAAGACCTCAGAGAGAGGCATGAAGGGGCCAAAGTCGTGTGGACCAAAGACAGAAGAGCTCTTGAGGAGATGGTGAGACAGGGATGGAGAAATCAGAGTGTCCTACAGAAGCAAATCGACCAGCAAAAGGAGCAGTTGAGACTTCTTAATTTGTCCCTGGAGGCCAGCCAGCAAGAAAATGTGAGTTTTGCTGCTTCTTCTATAACATGTTTGGGTTAAAAACCCCTGAGATATGCACATCAAACTTTTTTCCACTTTTTTTCTTGTATCAACTTCAGTAAATTGCTAAAGTAATATATGGTAGTGTTATGCTAAATCAGACTTCAGTAAAATCTGACATCTGGGGCAAGTTAAGGTTTTGTTTTACAACGAATCACAACAGGAAACAATAAATAGGCCAGCTCAAGTTAAATCTGAGCAGTTACGCAAATATTTGTGAAATCAAACAATCCTAACATTAAAAACAGCACTCCTCTATTGAGACAGTAACCCAGTCACTCTTCTTCCTGGAAAAACAGCAATGATAATGCCCACATTGTTCTAGGCGCTAAGATTTCATCCCTCATATTTACATTAAGTATGTAAAGTGAAACATATTTTTGCAAAATGCCATTTTTGACCTTTGGAGGGAGCAGTGCTCACTCACACCCTTGTGAGATCTAACAGCCACTCCTTAATGTCTAAGTGCAAACCTCTCCAGCCAAGCCTCTCCCCACCCCGATCTTCTTTTTAATAAATGCACAAACATGATGTCTCCTCACAGATGCTTTTAATTGGTAACATCACGTTTCTGGAGAGCAAAATCGAAGACTACAAAGTTGTCGTGGGAAACCTCAGTGCTGAAATCAGCCTACAGAAAGGTAGGAAAATTCACGTCACAGTTTTTCCTCTGGTTGGAACAGCCATGAAAGGAGCACTCTCTCTCTCTCTCTGACGATATTCTTAGATGCATTTTCCCATGTAACCATAGAAACTTGGAAAACAACAAATAAGCAGGGCTTGTTAGTAACATGGAATACTCTACAGTGGTTATACAAATATGTGGCAAGCTAGCTAACTACTGTACGTAACTCCTCTCAAACTTTTTGGTAACATTTTACAATAAGATTCCATTCTTTATAACATTAGTTATTGCATTAGCTAAAATGAGCTAACAATTTTTTAACAGCATATTTTACAGCATTTTTTACAGCAAGACTTTGTTAATGCCTTTTGATGCAAATACAATTGTTCTTTGTTTATTCATGTTGGTTCATTGTGCATTAACAATGTTAACTTTGAATTATAAATATAAAAAAAGTAAATGTTGAATTAACAATAACAAGTTAATTAGTTAAATAATAAGTTAATTAGTATTGTTAATTATTAGTTCATGTTAACAATGTTAACAAAAAGAACCTTATTGTAAAGTGTTGTCAAATTTTTTAACACTTTAATTTGATTTATTTTTCCTTGCTAGTATATAATAATATTTATATGTCTCAAATTTTTTGCTTATCCAAATTTTTGCTCACTGTATATCAAGCCCGGATATTGTCATTTGGAAGGGATTTCCTGGCTTATTAAACAACTGCCGGAAATAACTCCTGAATGTGTGAGATATGAAAATAATGGGGGTATTTAAGATTTAAAGAGATTGTTGCACTGTTTACAATCGCCTTAACTGGTAAAGCGGAAAAATTTTGCAGGCTTTGGAAAACCCTTTCAAACAACAGGATAGGTCTGATGTCCATAAAAACATTTAACACCAAGACTACATTTTAACACCAGTGTTGAATTTGTAACAAAGGAACAATTAAACGACATGCATTAGCCGCAGCTACAAGCTACGACCAGAAATAGTGCTATGACATCATCGAGGCCCCTTTAAGAAACAAACTGATAAGTTGCTATGCTCAGACATTACCTTATAAGCCAATGGAATTATGAAAGTCTTTTTCTTCAAAGAATGTTTGGCACATTGTTAAGAGTGTTTAAACATTGTGAGGGCTACTTCAGGCACTGAATGTGTATGTAGTGAAATTAAAGTGAAATAAACAAAACATTATGAGATGTTATGACTGAGGAGATGTTTTCACTATCATTTCAGAGCACATTGAAGGCCTTGAGCATAATTTGACGCTGAAGGCCCAGGAGTTGGATTCGTGTGGGGCTTTACAGCTGGCTGCTGTACAGCTCCAAACCGTTGCGGAGAAACAGCACAAAGCCTGCGAGACATCCAAGCAATTTATACAGAAGCAACTGTAAGTCATATCTCTGCATAATTCAATTCCAGCTAATCACTTTCAGTACAATTGCTTTTATATTAAAACATTTGTCAAACTCCTAATCCTCCAGACAGAACTTTATAAAATAGGCTTATGATATACAATATCAACCTGCAATAATATTATATTACAGTACATTTTGGCAGATGAGATTAAACTACCACATTTTGCCATTTTATTATGGTGCTATAATGTTTAAAAGCTTCAACATTATTATTTCATCACAGCACAAAGTGCAAAAACGTCGACCACCACGACCAAGAACATACAGCTCCATACCATTTTGCATTTGACAACATAGACAATGGAGTCAACGGAGCCCAAGGCATCACAAGTAGTGTTACACTGGCCGTGATCCTTTGCCTCAGTCTGCTTTTGGTACCATGTAAGTGCTGTTTATACTTCAATTTAGATCGATACAGATTATTTGAATTGAATTGCTGATAATGAAACTGAAGTGTATTAATCAGACTCCGGTTTGTTCACAGAGATGGGAGGAAGACTGGATGATGGAGTATTTGGGTACACGTTTCAGTGCAACACTGTTCTGAGGACACCGCCGGGTGCCTTTGTGACCCTGGACTTGAAGCACATTATAATTTACATTTGGAATAAATCACACTGAAGTGAAATTGATAATATTCAGTGCAGTCAATCATGGTAGTTTGCTGAAAAGGGTTATTTTTTGCTGACATCTAAGATAGGTGAGAATGGAAAGCATGGATCATTTTTTATTCACTTTATTCAACAAATATATGCTGTACTTCATTGGTGTTAACTTTTTTAATCTTCATTTTTTATGTGGGGAAAATATATGGATGTTACTTCTTAATGTTTCAGAATGACAGACCTATTTATTTTTGTTTGGAAAACAGGCTACTATGCCAACGAGATATTAATATTAATGCTATTCAGAAATTTGATCGCACTTACCACTGTCTGTTTTAAAAAACAACTTCGTAAGAACCTTTTAAATGCTGTTTTTAAATAAAGTTACAATTTTGACCTGATAAAAACAATATACTCTTAAGAAACTTTCTTTCCATGTGTACAATAATAATAATGACTGTTTTTTCACTTATAAATTTGCTTATTGTTAATTTGTAGGGAAGTCTTTGCCAGGTGTTTGTTTTGCTGGTTGCAAAACAAATGGATGCAGCTTCATGTAAAATCTAAAAACATTGTAGAAATACTAATACTAGCCTATTAAATCGGTAGTAGAAGCCAACAAAGTGAGATATTAAAAATATGTATAATGTTGGGGTATTCCAGGATCAGGATACGAAAACACTGCAATTGAATACTGTTTACTGTTTTGTTGTTATGATATTACTACACGGAGATACTGAGCATAGCTTAAGGCAAGTAAAGGCATGTGGTTAGTCAAGTGATAGACGCCCTAATAAAGCGAAATACAACACCTTAAAGATATGACTTCTGGACTGGAGTCTTCATGTACGTCAAGTGTATACGATTTTAAACCTAGTTTTTAAATATTTGATTCATTTATCTGTACAACAGTTTTTATGATCAAAGACTGACTGAAGACACCCTTTTGTGTACATACGCCGTTAATCTTTACTTAAGGATTACGTTTAAAGGTAAGTTTTTTAAAGTGGCCGCACATAAAACACTACATTACCCAGAATTCCCCACTGAAGCGGAAATGACATGGCACAGACGCATCCGCCCACCTCGTCTTCCAAAATAATCGCGCTTTGTTTGTCCAACATGTCTGCGCCCATGGAGGTGGTTCTTGTAGCAGATTCAGCCGGACAGGTGTGGAACTGCGCGGTTTTCGACCCTCATTCCGGGACTAACCTCTTGTCCTATCGAGGAGGTAACACCTCTCCCAGGTCTTTAACGGTCTTAAATGGGGAATACATTTTAGGAGCTCAACTCGGCAAGAACTTAATAAACGTGTGGGAGATCCAGAGAAAGGTGAGTAGACTCTGCTGGATATCAATAACGACAACAACCCTGAAAATACAACAGTGAATAACTCGGAAGTAAACAGCTGGATTGTCTTCTGTAGGGAAACATGTAGCTTTATCATAAAGATGCTCGTGTTATGTGTAGATGACGTCAAAAAGTGACAGCACACTTCTGCACTGTGACATGCTGTTTAATCCAAAATGTTAGACAATTAGA
This sequence comes from Ambastaia sidthimunki, assembly GCA_036877625.1. NCBI lineage: Eukaryota > Metazoa > Chordata > Actinopteri > Cypriniformes > Botiidae > Ambastaia > Ambastaia sidthimunki. The sequence continues at coordinate 35,643 of JAZGTK010000571.1, forward strand.
CATGATTTTTATGTTTTCTTTATAATTATTACTTATGCAATTGTATGACCTCATCTACATGGAATATTTGTACTTTAATTAATTGATAGTTGATATAATTCATTGTAAAATTAAATAGTGACCACTGACCAGTTACCAAAAATGTTTTCTTTTTTGTGTATATATTACATTTTATACTGAAACCTGGAAGTTGTTTACATAAAGCAACATAACGAAAAATGTTTTCAAAAATACTGCAGGCATCACTGTCATTATAAATTCCAGGTCTCTTTTTTATTGGTTGGTCTGTTGGTTTACCATTAACACTAGTGATTAATAGCCATTGAATAGCCATTGCTTTAATTGTTTTAATTAGGTTAAATAATACAATAAAATCATATTATTCTGCTGTTCCTCATAGTATCTTGCCCAAAGAGGTGTATAAACACATATACTTGCCATAGCCATAACTTTGTGGTACTGTATACAAACAGGGAGTATAAGCAGCCTATATCTCCCATGAAGTTGTGATAGCCATTGAAACATTTGCTTATGAATTATGCTTATGAACAAATCATAATTTTAATTGCTTTTATAAAACAATGTCAGCAGTTCTGCTGTGAATGGTTTCTGTTTTAACACAAAGTTTAACTTTTTAAAAGAGTTAAATGTTTAATGAGTTAAACTTTTTAAAGTTTAACTCATTAAAAAGTTAAACTTTTGACTGGCAAGTAACTTGCCCCAAAGTCTTATGTAGGGCTGAGTCTAGTTAGTTCCTAGTTGTGCTGAGTCTGTAGTTCCTAGTTAAATTCTGTGTGTTTGTCTTTCAGGACCAGTTACAGCAGAAGATTGTGTGTCCTGGGGTTGTTACCTGTCTGTGTGCATCTCCTAATGGTCTCTATGTACTTGCAGGCATTGCTGAAGCTATATATCTGTGGGAGGTGAGAATATGTTTTCTTCATTCTTCACTACTTGTCTTATGAGTTAAGAAGTATTAAGTTATAATATTAAACATCAAACATTGTAGTTTATTAGTGTAAATGTGATTGTGTATTGCATTGGTGACTGTTGTTGCTACTGGTCTTATTGCTTGTGTTAAAGGTTACATTTGTGTCTTTCCGATAGGTGTCAACAGGAAATTTGTTGGCTATTTTGGGTCGGCACTATCAGGATCTGAGCTGCATCTGCTTCACAGACGACAGCAGCCATTTTGTGTCGGGAGGGAAAGACAATCTGGCTCTTATATGGAATCTCTCCAGGTGTGCTAAAAGCTATGCTAATCATTTCCCATCAAGCTTTCGTTGTTTCTAACATTAAAGGGAGTTAAAAATGAAAGTTTTACTAAGTGAAAAAATTTTTTGAAGTCAAAAAGTCATTTAGAAGTTTACACAGTTGTCTTTATTATACATGCAAGTCTCTTTTATTTAATTAATGCATTTTCATTTTCAGCTTGGTCAAGTGCAGTCTGGACATAAAAAAGAGAATTATTTCTTTAATGAAGGTCCCAAAGTGAAGTTTTTTATATTTCTATATTGCTATATAGTTTCTATATTGCTATTATAAATACAATGCAAAATTATATCAAAACAGTATTTCAGGTAGAGTTAACTTTTGGGATGCCATCTATCTTTTTGCTTTATATCACATATGTGGATGTTTATGAGCTGCAGGTGAATTAGAATGGTGGGTAGTTTGCACAGCCCCCTGTAGAAGCAACAGGTGACCTGTTTATATGTAATATACCATTTATAACCAAATATTTGTATGAAAAGTGTTTAACAGGCAGTGTCTGTCCCGTTAAGTGTCATCCTAAATACTTTAACAATTTGGTAGCTTTTATATTTGTATAAAAGATGATAACAAGTAATTTTAGTGGTATCACTTTCCCTGCTTTACACCAGCCCTTAAAGCATAAATCATACATTTAGTTAAAGACTCAGTTTTAAAGGTGACATTGTTAAATTACTCTTCCTTTTCTCATATTCAATGCTTGCCAGAAGTGTGTAGCAGTACCCAATCTGGACCTCTGATCAGATGTGGGCAGAATATTTAAACAGATTGACTATAACACAAAACAGGCTGTTTTAGTCCAGTAAGTGTGAGATGAGAGCACATTAATGATTTATTATCCTTGTCATGAGATCAAAGGCTGTTTTTAAGAAGAATCTGTAGAAGAATTCTTTCTGTATCACATTTGTAATATCTTAGTGTAATTTGGAGTGTTTCTGAGTAGTCATATTATCCTCTGTGTCATTGTCAGATGTATAACACAGGCTGTGTTCAGAACTTGTGTTGATGTGGGAATTTAGCAACATGATCAAAAACTATCTTTTTAAATTGATCAGTCAGTCATTATCTTTGCACAGGAGAACAGACAATACATTTAATCAGAGCAGGATATACAGTCAGCTGCAACATATAATCTTGTTTTTATAATCATATAATCTTGTTAAATCTGTTTAGATAAACTAAGTATTAAACCAAATGGTGTTGGCAGACTCATTGTGGGCCTCTTTTTGGAATTTCTTTGATTACTTCTAATTATTATTATGATTAGTTTTTGCAAATGTTTGCAGTTCTTTTGAACCAGCTGTTCTTAAGGCCATCTTTTGTAGATATTAATCATCAGTGTAAAGTCAGTCCCCCTTAACCCCCAAAACGTTTCTACTGTAACCAAAAGACTAACCAGTAGGTACAGTTCCTAACAACTATGGACTATGTTCTACTGAAGTGTGTAATCTTCTAAAAGTACTTTTTATTTTTGAATTTCTGAATACCACTTCTTATTAATAACAAACACTTACTGCAGGTTGGATCAGTGTACAAGCAGAAACGTTTTCACCCTGTTAACAGCCTCGAAGTTGAATTCACAGCCAGTAGATGGCGCTGTCAACATGTCTCGGCAGGTACAGATAGTGAAATAAACCCACATAAACAAGCATAGAGCTCCACTTTATTTCAAAATGCCTTTGAAAACATCTCAACCTGAGTAATTAAGATATAAAGCACGGAGAACCGACTTTCAAACGCATGAAATGCAGCATCTTTCGTTTCTGTACCCTCAGGCGCTTAGTTTTCACCCCTCTCAGCTGTGTTGTAGTATTTCAGCATCTAAGCCGCTCCTGGGTTCAGTCTGTCTATTGTGCTGCGCTGTTATTGTTATCGATCTGAGGTAACACGCTTTGAAGCTCTTGAATTGAGGCTGATGAAGAAAGACATTGACCTCAATGTTCTCTGAGTTTATCAATTACAACATATGCCCAAACCTCAGCATGGATACAGAAGTCACACTGGTATATTTCTGAAGAGTCTTCAGACTTTCAGTTTGAAGTGTCCTGCTGTGCTGACACGTCTACAGGTTTTGAACCGAAGGTTGAAGGAGAAGACCCGTGACGAGTCGGAAGACACGCAGGAATTTGGAACGAAAGTTTGGCGCATGTCTGCGCGTGTTTGTTTGATGGCTTTAGCCGAAGTAAAGCAGGCCCACGGGCTGCAATATATGAAAGAGGGAAGCAGGAGAGCCTGCGCTGCCATCAAACCGAAATAAATAATTCAGCATCTCTCTCAGAGTTTTGATGGGAGATGATGCGTATCTATTATTCTGTATCTGTATCGCTCAGCAGAATAACCTCTCGGTCTTCCTCATAATCAACATTGCCCGACCCTCACATGCAGCCGAGAGGTCTTGACTCAGAAATCACAAGTATGAGAGACCACCACACGCTGTGGCTGCGTTTCAAAACCAAGCGTATAATGTCTGCAATAACCAGATATACTGTCCTAGTAGGCAACTCTGTAGATTTTAAAACACAGTCTGAGTTTGGATTTAAAGAGCATTTGAGTGTCACATTTGTTAACCTTGACAAAGGAACTTAGTCCTTTGTAGACAATTAGTCTTATGTGTCAACTTCGAAGACAAAAATGTCCATTTAAGTCTTTTAGGTCCTGGTCATGGTGGTCATGTTAAAATATGGCTATTATATAATATTTGCAATTAGTATGTTGCTTGTGGGAAAAATATTCATAATATACAGCTACTTTTAAAATTGCCATTCATGAAAAACATACATTTTAATAATAGTAAACTTTCACCTGTACTTTCACACTATTATTATTATTATAATAAATGTTGCTTGTTTTAGCAGACTGTTAACCAGCCTAATCTTGACCCACTGCAGAAGAAGGCATAATTAATTTAATTCAATTGGCAATGAGGTTGTGAGGGTTGCATGTATTTAATGTGTTTAATTGTCTTTTGTTTAAGGTCATAGGTCACATTTTCACAGTCCATATTATGTGTTGTATGTTATTCACCCAGATGACTGTACATTCATTGCCCCTGTAACCTTAACCCAACCATATATTTCATGCCATTTTGCAAAGCCCTCATTACAGCAACAGTTTGTTTTGTATGTTGGGCATGTTCATCCAGGTTGTTATTGGTTTCTCCAGCCTGTGTTTGCACTGGCTTAATCGTGTTTGGCTGTAAATGCAGGCGTGTTCTGCTCTCAGGTTTGAGCCGTGAGAATCGTATCCGCTTCTACCGGCTGTGACCTTGCCGTTAAGTGAGCGCCGCTAAGCGCACCACGGCATGAAGAATGAAGCGTGCGGTGAGCGAGGGGAATCTAAAGTGTACGAGGGGGACGCACTCACGCTGTGAGCAGGTGAACTCAAACTGATTGCAGTGGCCACGCCTTCTGCCAAAGATACCCTCAAAGTTATGTGCAAACACTCTCTCTAACAGAGTTCGGTTTTACACAAGCCACAGTTCAGGGTGAGTTCGAACAGAGTTGCTTACTCAGAATGTCACACTGTGTCGTGTACCAGGCTCCCATATAAATCAATTTATTGCTACCTTCAGTCCCTTCTGGAAGGTGTCTGGAAGGTGAGCTCAGATATAGCTCAGATTTTGAAGACATTGGACACTTTGTCAGTAAATGTTTTAGCTTACAGTACTAAAATGAAGCACAACGGAAGAGCATTTCATGTATTTATACACAGATATTTTTTTGATGATGTCACCCAGGCCTGTTGTCTCATAAAGCAGCTAAATGAGTTGTATTTTCACTCTGTTTCATTAGTATTCTGTGGGACTGTCTGTTCTGACTAATAGCAGATGGAGGGTGTTAAGGAAACCTGTTTGAATTGAATCATTATTTTTGTAAGTCAGTTCTATGTGCTGTAGAAATGACATTTATCTCTGAATATAGCAATTAAATAATCACTTTTTAAAGTTACGGTTACATTAAAATGTTACTTTAAGATGTTTTTCTGTATCCATTTGCCAGTTCAGTTAAAAATATCACATTGCCCACATGGCTTCAACCAATGAACTTTTACTACATTTTAAGACACACCCCTTTTTTGTCATTCCTCATGACAGTTTATGAATAAAGCCATGATTACGGGACCAGCATGAGAATAAATGTAAGAACTTTATTCATATTAAACAGTGTTGCTTCTGTCATTTCTTTATTGTTTAGAGGTCACTGTTTCTTAGACCCCTGTTTCAGGAATACAGAAAAGCAGCATCTTCAGGAAAATGAACTGTGAATAAAGTGTGTGTGTGCGTGCGAATCACAGATGTTGTTTTAGACAGGTCGGCCTCTGAGCTTACCCAGAGGTGCCGCATCATGCCGTGGTTCTGACAGAATTGGGCTTGATTCTGTCTCGTCCTGCTTTATCTGCTCCTGAGTTTCCATCTGGATCTCTGGCGTTCCATTTCCGTTATTTATCTGATCCTTTGTCCAGTCACAGAAGAATATTATGATTGATTTAAGATAGAATCTTTAATTAACTCATCAGACAAATAATATGCAGCGGGATTGATGGCAGTCACAATAAATGATTGTTGTCTGATTTATAATAATGACTTCATAATGGGATGTTGATGAGAGATTGTGTAGCGTGACCTTCTGGACTCCACTCTGTTTCAGCGTCGTTCAGCTGGATTTGTCCCGTACGCCGGAACCACGGCACATCCTGTCACGCCACTCGCTCCCCATCACCGACATCCACTGCGGCCTGATGGGACCTCAAGCCCGTGTGGCCACCGCATCCCTCGATCAGACCGTTAAGGTGAGTTCCTGGTTTCTTTGTCCTGATTCATTCAGATTTGTTTTGATTTATTTACTACAACAAGATTCTTAGTTATTTTCAAAAAGATGCAAAATCAGTTCAATTTGGAATCAGTTCAGTTTGTTTATATTGCAAAACATTGATAAATGTTTGCCTTTGCAGAATAAATTGTTAATACATTGAGTATTATTATTGTAATTATAATCAGTTATTTTATTCCAAGTAAATTTTTGTCAAATCGATTTATTGCCGTACGTTTGTATGACTACTTTAATTTATACATATGGAGACAGAAATAATTAACAAGGATTGTACGTATCACAGATGTGCTTCCATTTTAATTAATACATTTTGTTATTGTGTAATAATCTCATCCATTATTAATATCAATATATAAATTATCAATTATTTAACAGAATCGTGCATGTTTTTATTGCTTTACTTGCTATATTGCTTTGATCCATTGATTATATTGTTTTGACGTTCCACAATTTTAAAATGTCAGAGCATTTAAATCACAGCTCCATATTATCTGCAGGTACCTCCAACATCTACACGCAGCATCACATTTTAATGCTTTCTGACTGTATCTATTTTATTAAATTGGAAACAAATGATTCATACGGTTGTTTATCTTATAGAAAACGTATTTAATATGCAGGTGTCTTCATCTGTTCTATTCAGTGTCTGAGAAATCACTTAAAAAGCATAAATATTTATGAATTATGACGTGCAAACATAAAGCTGCCTCACTTGTAATCCAGTTTGTAGCTTATTTAACTTGCTAAAGTCTCATAATGGCGTCTAGAAATCTGGTCATGAGGGGGTCCTTCGCTTGAAATAATTTGTCATTTCCTCCTTGTTTTGTGCGAGGAAGATGCTCCTAAATTATTATTAAGACCTTGAATTGACATTCAGAGAAAGTTTTTAGCCCATTTGTGCCTGTTTTTTGTTGACTGGCTCTTATATAGACCTTTTTAGGTATTGACAAGCCTCTCGTCTTACAGCAAAAACACTTAAACAGGATAATTGTTTTTCTTTAATGCATAATAATTCACGTTTTCCCCTTTTCAAGTTTTGCACTCCAGTGAAATGTGATTTTCTCTCTGACACGGGGGCAGTACGTGCCTCGTGCTGGTCTTAACTGGATAGCCAGCTGGCGGAAATCTCTGTGCTGATATTTAGCACTCAGGATTTTTCCTCCTGGATTCCTCCAGGCGACATGCTTGATTCGATGGAGGGGAGGGACTGTTTGAAGATCAGTGCTAGAGAGACTGATGTCCCTATGGACTGAGTCTTACAGATGGACTGTATGAATGAGAACATGCTATTCCACCAGACCAGGCATCGGTCAGCTTGCTTTGGAATAGGAGTAGTTGTAAATGATACATTATTAGACCTGTTTAAATGGTTCACATCTGTAAAGTATAAAGCAAGGTTTACATGACTGTTTCTCTCCCTTTCTTTATATATGTGTGATTATATACAGGAACTATTTTGTCCCCAGGAAGAGTTTAAATTTGCTCTTTTTATTAAAGCAATCATTCTGGTTTAACGCTAGATTGTAATAGCTTTAGATTCTGCTATTGTGTGTCTTAATTACTTTTTACTCATTTCTAAGAGTGCTGAAAGGTTAAATTTCAGTCAGTACTTTTCTATTTTGGGCTTTTACCCCCAGTCAGATGTTTTTAGCTTTCATTCTGTAATATATTTTATAAAACATGTTAAATAAAAAAAATCGACTTCCTCAGAATTTGGGTGGCACCAGCGTCCCATCAAGGTCATGCAGAGGTCTTTTGAACTCAAAATGCATTAAATATCAATTTCTTCCCCTAGTTATATATAAATATGTGAAAAGCAAGTCAGAGTAGAGAGCTGAAGTGATAGCCATGTTCAACTGTTCACGTTAAACAAGACAATTCACGTTACACCACTAGGTTAAGGCTTTTTTTTCTGTTGTCATTGACATTACATTGACAGGATTATGGTAAATAATCTAGCCCATTATAAAGAAGTCATGGCCTTGTCTGTTCTAGGGGCTACATGCTCTGTGGATCTTCCATAAATGACTGGCGGCTCTTTGTTTAAGCTGGTGGTGTACCCAAGGCCTCGCGGCACCAGGCGTTCAATGTCACACTGAGCGCGCTTGCTCATTACCCAGAAGCCCCATGGGGGCTTCGCCAGGACCGGTTGCTATCATAGCAGAGCTCTGGTTGAAGAGTAATAAGGAGGCGAATGCTGGCTGTGGATGACTCTGCAATAATAAACGGCCATCAGATATACCACAGCGGGAGTCCCACCTCAGCAGGGTATAAAATTAACACTAGCCATGTGCCATTGGCCACCAGAAACAAAGTTTGGCTAGTCACTTTGAAGTTACTTTGGAAGGCATGGCAACAACCGAAAATCTGTCATGTTTTGTACTGTGCATCTTCCAAGTTTATCTTGGATGTCGAATAGTTTTTCTTTCCAAAATTCAATGTAGTGACATATTAAGTGGAATTTTTACAATGTTAAGCCACCAAAATTAATATATTGGAGACAAAATCACAATAAGTCTTTTTTGACAAGTTGAAAGTTATGTTTTTTTTATTTAATGGTTGCATGTGGCTCAGAGTACAGCTGTCCCTCAGTCTCCTCCTGCATCATGCCATGTAGAAGAAAAATCTGTGGACCGTGACCGCCACAGCATCACAGCAGCAGGTTGTGGAATTTTCCGGAATCTCAAAGTTTCTTGTGGGGATGAATGCCCAAACAATACGTGTTTGTGGCTCTCGTTTAATCAGTCCTGTCTCATGCTGTCAGAAGCCATTTGAACCCAGTGGCTGCTGTCAGGGCCCCAGAGCTGATCTATATCAGAATCGATCACCCCCCTTCAAGATCTGCTGATGAAATTTGTTTGTGTTATATGTGGGAATCCTGCCTGCACCGTTTCAATGAGAATGTGACTCATCCTGCCCTCAGCTGTTTTGAAAGATGGTGTCATGGACATTCTCTGTAGATATTGTCACGGCTGGTTTAATGCAGATCCTTATTGACACAAGCCGTCTGTTCTGCCACATGCTTCCAGTTATCTGTCAAAGATAGTGTTGGGTTAATCCAAGACAGTATATTGACTTTGACGTGTGTTTGTCAGCAACAGTATGTCACATTGGGGACAGTGCCCCTAATTCCTGCCCTTGCTTATACCTTGTTGGTAAAATAGGCCTTCACGATCCTAAGGAAAAATGTGCTATGCTATAATTTTCTAAATAATGTGATGTGCAATATCTGATATGATAATGCTTTAAATTAGTAAAATTAATTTTAATTATATAAAAAAACCCTGAAAGTTATATAACCAGCATATGTGTGAAAACAAACACACAACTTTCAATTTCTGTGCCAGTCTCTCTGCATTGACCTTTACATAACCTTTTAAAGTATTAAAATCATTCAGTTACTGCTAACCATTGCGATACACACATTTGTGATATTTTGGTCATATTTGGTGATATTTTGTGATATCTTGCAGCCCTAGTATAAATTCATTATCATAGTTCTAATATTAGAAGATTTTTGGAATTGAGGCTCCTCAGACCTTTTATTCTGTCTGAAATCGACAGCAGTATTTGTAACACGTCTGTTCAATTTAATTGCCATTATCACTACAAGTGAAACCTGTGTTAAACATCAACACCAATAAAGACGGTATTGATGGGCTGGAAATGAAGGTCTGTGTTGTAGCAGCACCTGAGGTCTAAGTGAGCTCGCACCCGGGCCCTGAGCGCCGATGAGCATTTTAAAAACAGCAGAGGCAGCCAGTCAGGAGCCAAAGGGACTCATGACCTGAACTTTGTCATATTCAGCATTCAGTCTTGTCTCTATCTGTTCCCATCGCTACTTTACCGCCCTGTGAACGGCAGGGAAACCTTTCTGTTAGTTGAAGCGAAGCATTTCAAAGCAGACTTTAAATTGGATTGAAAAGCAGCCAAAATCTGCCTGGCAGGGGTTCAAATGCAGCAGTTCTTCATTTGATTTTGGGATTGTTTCACACTTGATCTGGTCTAGTTACAGGCTTTGCTTCTGTTTGTGTCATCGTATGTTTAGCTGTTGCTAACACGTTGATAAAATGTTGCTATTTTATCTCCCAGGTGGGCTCTTATTTGACTGCTTTTTCCTTATTATTAGTAATTCATAAAAAATAGCTTTTTTAAAGACAACATAAAAAGAATTAAAAATAAATACAACAAAAAGAATTTGTTGGCACAATTATATTTTAGTCTACAAAATGAATGTCAAACATTTGATTGGTTTGAATCATTTCACTTAAGTCACACTAAACCTCTAAGCAGTAGGACTGACTTAATTCACTAACTCAAAGTTGCATTAAAGCTATTTCTGTTAAACCTGAAATCGAGATTATTGGCTGGTTAGCATGGTCCAGCTGGATGCTCCAGGCAATCAGCGTTGTCATGACATCACTTCGCTGCGGTCCTTCAGCGATTAGTCGCGTTGCATCTGATTGGCTGGAAGGACTGACTGCTAATGTTGTATAAAAGCTAATTTCCATTCTGATATTGCAGAGCACATAATAGGAAAATTGGATTGTTCTTTTGCCAAGTTTGAGATCTTCAGTGGGAATCAAATGAACAGAAAATAATAACAAAAAAAGGGAACTGATAACTAGACGTTGATAGTCAAAATTGTAATCATATTAAAGATTCCGGTCTTGTATCTTGAGCGTGAAGAAATTCATGAAACATTTAGTTCTGCCGAAGGATCAGTGTTAGTAACTACAAAGTGTTCGTTTCATCATTTTATTCAAAGTAATATATTTAATTGGCTAATATTTAAAGTTCCTGCTGGATAAAGGTGACTGTAAGCAGTAAGTTTTTCATTTTAATAATGAAAGCTTAATTCAATTTAAACTAAGCGAGTGGACATTTTTAAAACCTTAGTAGCGCCGTCCAGGTCCAAGAATCGTTCTACTGTTCTGTGTGGACATACTGTTTTTTAAGCAGTCTTAGATTAACACATTTTTGTCTGTTAGGAGTAAAAGACGAGGTGAAGCTTGTTGGTCTGGTTCAATGTCAAAGTTGCTTTGTCTTGCTGCCCAGGTTACCTTCTCCTTTTGAGTCTCTGTTTATACATTTTATATGAAGGTTCTGTATATCGAGAGAACTGATTTCACTCCGTTCTTTTAGGTCTGCTGGCCTTGAATGAAGTAAATGTTTATTACAAGGCATTGAGGGTCATGAGAGTCATGAAGTATATTGCATTATATATATGTAAATACAGCCTGAAGGTAGATATATGAAACAACATTAAAGTCAGATTAGAAATAAAATGTCTGTTAATATTTAAATTCTATAAACAAAAACTGTATTTACATATTTTTGCTATGAAACAACAGAAATGGAGGACACAATGTTGAAACATGTACTGGTCGCTCTTTAACTTATGTTGGGCAATGAATCATATTTGTTATTAAATTTTGTTTAGATTTTCAGTACTGAATCTATCAAAAAGATTTGAATCAAAAGATAACTATAGTTAAAACACATGATGAACACACAGCTAGTCTGCTTGTTGTCTGATAGGATCAGATTTTTTGGCTGCACTCAGGTTGCATGTGTCCCTCTTTAAACATAGTGGTCACTGTCAGATTGCCATTAATCAGGTAAATAATTTGGAGGTTTCATTTGTTCTGCTGTTGTTCATTAGTCATCTGAGCTCAATAGCTTGGGATACAGTGGATTACAGCTCGTCAGTCATTATAGATAAATTGTTCTGTCTGTCGGTGGCGTGTGGGGAATCCGGGAGGTCACTCAGAACAAAGAATTAGGCTTGTTAGCACAAGAGGAATGGAGAGGTGTTGCTACATCAGGTCTATTGGCAATGGGCCGATCAGTGTTGGTGTGAAGATTGAGTTAACAACATCTAACATGTACAAGGATTAATAAACGGAGGGAGAATCCAGCCGGGAACTGCAAACGGAGAACTAGCTCATGACCTTTGACCACTGCATTGGACAGCCTTGATTTATCAAATGGTCAGTTAATTTAGTTGGCAAACACATGACCTTTGTCCTACTCTTGGGAAGGAAGCTTATATTCCATGGTTTCAGAAGGGTTTAGTTAGCGAGATGTAGTTAGCTTTGTAGTTTCAAGAAAAACATAAATTTAATTAGATTGATTTAATGTTAGAAATTTAAGATTTGCAATGAAAGTATACAGCAAATGGCTGTCAGGTGCTGAAGAATTCTTCTTTTGTGTTACACAGAAAGAAATCACACAGGCTTGGAACAATGTGATAAAGTTTTTTTTAGGTGTACTGTCCCTTTAAATGATGGGGATTTATTTTCAGCACAGATTTTCTGAGCCAGTAAGAGTGACTTAACAGATAATGGGCAGTTTCCTTTTCCTCTTGCCATTTTATGACAGGGTCACAGGCATTGATTCTTTTCAGCTTTTGGCTTAGACCCAAAATTATTTTCTGGTCAGTTTGTCTTCTTTATGACAGAGCATCGATCACTCTTGTGCAGGGATGTGTGGTGACATTCTTTAGTTAAATTCTACCCAAACACTCTCACACACGATTCGTTCCAGAAAATTTCTACCCCGACTTTATATTTCTATTGATTTCAGCATCTTTTTAAAAGCGGCTGTAAATTTGTGGAACAGGGTTGTTCTCTAGCCATTGGCTCTGAGAGTACGGACCTTTCACTTGGACTGAGGGGTCTGTGTTGTTGGCTCAGTCTCTCTGCAGATACTTTGAGCTTTCTGAAGTTAAGCTCCTGAGCTTTCCAGCGTCTGCTTCAGCATTTTATTTGAGGCGATAACACTGCATTACCCCTCGAACCGATGAGTTACTATCAAACTTTTTGGGCAAAAGCTTTACGATTAAGCTGTACGTTGGAACAGAACTGTGTAGATGTTGGAGAGCCTGAGATCTTACAGGATTTTATTACCCAGAGAGAAGAAGGCACAGTCCTGACAGACAGAGTATCTATTACCCAGAAGTCTTTGTCTTTCTTTTGTATTTTCTGCTCTTATCTGTGTATCTTTGTTCTGTTCTCTTGCTTTTTTTTGTGTCATCCAGTTCAAGACTGATCAATTCAAACATCAGAGAAAAATAAAAAAAAGATAACGTGATAACATGATTTAGACCTGACACAATTTTGTTTTTCACAGGCCTGTTAATTTAAAGGCAACAACATAAAATGCTTTTTATTTAATGACCTATTAATTGAAATGGTTTGAATTTCTAAAAATGTCAAGGTGATGTAATCTTTAATATTTTGAACATCTTTAATAAATCAAATTTACTGTCTGATTAAAGTAGTCAGTGACAGCCAGCACAACATAAACAACAAATGCGCACCTAGATTTCTGAAAAAAAATCCTGTTTTGTCATTAACCCTTAACTGAGTCTCTCTGTCCTCATCTCATAGGTCTGGGAAATTTCCTCTGGGGAGATGCTCCTCTCTGTTCTTTTCGATGTTGGCATCATTTCTGTGACCTTTGACCCCTGCGAGTATTTCCTGTTCTGCGGAGGGAGCGACGGCAATATTTTTCAGGTGTCTCTCTGCAGCACGGTAAGCACTGCGGCCTGCGACGCTTTGAAAGCTGGCACATCCTCATCACGGCCATTTATTTTGAACGCGTCCCAATCACACACTTTGTAATGGAGTTTTTGTCACAGTTGTGAAGATGTTTATAAGACATTTAATTGACCTGTAGCACTTTAACATGCAGCCTGTTGCAATTTTACAAGCAATAACACACCTTGTGGTATTTTTTACTGTGGTAGACAGAAAATTACAGCTGTTTTAACTGGACTTCTGCTTGGCAGCGGTTAGATATAAATAGCGTCATTTGCTTTGTCAAATCTTAATTTCATTTCTGCGTTCACACTGACAGTAAACATAGTCAATCTGGATTCCTCATAAAAGTCGTTTATTTGTTTTTCTTTGGGATCCCCTGATTCGATCATTTATATGTGTTTTCAGCACTTGCTGGGGAATGAAATAAGTGATTTTTATGTTTTATTTATTTTTTTTGGATGAGCTGTCTGTTTTAGCTTGGATGAGAGCACCTCAGGGAAGCTCTGTCTTTCAAAGCTGTAAGTGGATGTGAATTGAATGCATTTCGTCACATTCTCACCTTGCTTCACCTTTACACTGGAGGGCTCACCTCAAAGGAATTCTGAGATGAAACGTATCCCAGTGTCATGGCTGTTGTCAGCTTCATTGAAAGCCCTTGCATTCTCTGCTGGATCATTGGAAGTAGGTTTTCCAGCAGGTGCCATTTGGCTTTGAGAGGGTTTGAGGACCTGAGTGAGCTTAACCAGAGGAAACATCTACTCACAGAGGAGATCCATTTAAGATCCAAATGAGTGCTGTGGTGTTAAATAATTTTGTGGCCTCAGAACTCAAACTTTTTCTAACAGAAGAAATAATTGTTATCTTGGAAATTTGACATACTGCTAGTGTATTCAAGCTTTTGTTGCTATTCTAAAACTCTCACATTTTCAACTCCTCTTTGAGAGTCCTCTTTGAACTTTCAAGCTATTTTCACCAAACTCAGCACAGATGACTGCAGTAACTTTAACAACATTCTAGTAAAGCTCAGCAACCCACCAAATACCAATAACTACCTATAAGCCCCCTGGCGACATCAGCTATTTATTGTTTTGACTTTGTTTGTGTTTAAAATACTGTCTTTAAACTTTTGCATTTAAACTCAGTTTGTTTCTTAATACGTTCTGTCTCAAAGTAGCTTTACAATTTAAAACCCTCAGGAATAAACTAGGACATTAGAGATAAAACTTCCAGAAATTGTATTGTGCTTTTCCAGTCAGCATTTTATAAAACAATTCAGTTTATTTATAAGTCATATTATAATTTCAATGTTCTGAGCTTATATGAAAGTATTAAACTCATAACTTGTTTGTGATACCAACATGAATGGGACTCCCTGTTCCAAAGGTGACATTTATGCAACATCTATGCACTCAGAAAGCACTTTCAGCAGTATAGCAATACCTGGGCAAACACCCACAACAGTCAAAAATCACTCACAGGGCAAAAGTCACTCATGTTTACTTCACAAAATGTAAAAGAAGCTTTCCACAGATCATTCCCCTGAAACTCTTAGTGAACTAGCCAAGGGTGACAGTACCATAGAAACTTCCAAATGATAAGAGTAATAGAGAGACACCTTTGGAGGAACTTGGAATCGTTTTTTTGGTCAGCACTTAATAAAAAGATTTAGCTCGTAGCACTAGCCATATGATAATTAAAGTGTTCCCAAGCTCATATTGCAAAAACACAAATCTCACAGAAGTTGCTTGGGGCAGAAAAGTGAGATAATTTTTGCTCCTTCTGAAGACTTTCTTCTCTTAGTTTTCACATTTGTGTGTTTACATATAAGTGAATAAGTTTCAAGGTTTTCTGTGAAAAAGTCTCTGCATCTCCTAAATGTGCATATCACGTTCAAATAGTTTATTGTTTGCGTATATTTAGCTCCTCATAACACGTGGATGCAATGACTTTGTTTTTGTAAGTTTTGAATGAATCCATGGTTTGTCCTTGACAGGGAAGCTACCTACAGTTCCTCCAGAACACAAAATCCTTCAGATACTGTATGTTCTTTGTATTCCCAGCATGCTTTCCCTTAAACACAGGAGTTTGGTGATGTTGAGATCCAGCCTTCCCACTCAGGACAACTATCACAAAAAGGCTACAAGTAGTCATTGAAGCCCAAGGGGGCAACAGTTGAAAACCAGGGGCTTGTAAACTTTGGAACAGGATAATTTGTTTACATTCAGTTATTTTTTTTCTTGCAGAATGTGTGTAAATATCTTATGCAAGTTCTTTTAAGCAATGCAAAATTAAAAAATTAAAAAGCATTTTTTTTTCTCTTAAGAAAGATAATTTACTGATTTTCAGGGGGTCTGTAAATGGATGAGGAAAAAAAGCTATGTAAACTCTCTGAGAAACAGAAACATAGACTGTATATTTGTGTATCTGTGTATGTCTTCCATTGAAGTGGAACTGTGTACAACTCATTCCCTCTCTGTCCAGAAACATTCATCATCATCACCCTGAAACATTAATCAGGGCATTAATGAGCTGCTGATGACAAGTTGGGATTTTAAGCCTCCTGCTTTTTCACTGTGTGTCTGGAATCACTTCAGCCTTATTAGTCTTCAGGGTTTCCTGATTTATTTATTTCTGCACGTCTCTAAAGCCTTTCAAGATGTTCAAAGGCTACTCAGTGCTGGATTCAAATCTCTTTGACTGAAGCTGATCTTTACATTCTTCATAATTTCAGTGTTTTAAGAGCGAATTTCGCAGTTAGATTAATTGGGGGAATACAGGAAGCTTAGGTGGTTTGGAAATAACATCCTGCCTCTGTTCTGAAACATCAACCTCAGTCTCCAAGTTCTGATCGTTTCCGACAGTTCTCTTTAACTTTTATTTGGCAACAAAGTGGAATACAAGATTCCTTCTGGCCTTCCCTGTGGCCCTGTAGTGTTTAGTGATTAGATTTCATTTCAGAAATTGATTATTTGACATAAAGCATCAAAGTATTACTATTCCAGTTACAGTTAGTTTATATTTTATTCTTTAGAATGTCAATTTGTTAGCCAACAAATATGGAAGATTCCTCCAAACCAGCCAGATATCTTCAACTGGCTTAAACACTTTCTGACATGTTTTATCGATGGTCTTTATTGCAAGCATTTAAAGAGGTGATGTAATGATTTGAGTCAGCAGTGGTCTAGTCCAGGCCACCATACGTCTCCTACATCTTCTGCTTTAATTAATGCCATTAAGTCCATCAATCAGACTGTTTAGGAGCGACAGACAGAACTAAATCCCCCGTTACCTAATGGAAGATGCTGGACAGAACATGATTATGTGTGTACCTGGACTGTGTGCTAATTTACTCTGGGGGAGCAAATTCTTAGACAGTGAAGTGTTTTGTCTGCATTGTGATTAAATGTTTCTCCCTCTGCTTTGTTTTTATTTTTTTATTTTTTACTTGGCAGAGTCTAAGCCGGGATAAAACCTTCCAGTCAGACAACGATGGCAATCAGGTGTTCAAAGGACACAGGTGAGCATGTCTACGCTTTGGTGTGCCTCATGGGTCTGTCCTCGGCTATTTATTGCAAGGAAACGTCTTGCATCTGTGAGCTGGAGCTCAAAAGTTCAGACAATGAAAGGGAGAAAGTTTCTGGCTTGTGTGCTGGAACTCATTTGGTCTCATTTGGATTAAATTCCATCACTCTGTGCTTTGTGTAAAAACTGCCTGTGAGCCAGTGCAGGCAGACGGTGTAATCGCAGCCTCCGTTTGGCGTGCTGTTGGAGGCTGCCAAGATGAGCACCTGTGCTATACGTTTTCAGCTTGCACACAGCGAGGATTGTGGAATTGGTGGTGGTGGCTGGTGGCAGGAGTATGTAATTTGGTATTGTACAGTACTCTGTATCTTTAAGAAACACATGTTCACTTTACAGCATTACAGCAAACTTTGTAATTGTGCTTTATATATGAGTAGTTGGCACATAATTATGATGACAAACTTTTTAGATTATATATATATATGTGTGTGTGTGTGTGTGTGTGTGTGTGTGTGTGTGTGTGTGTGTATACTTTTTTAGAGCTAAGTGGTGACAGGAAATTGTGTGTGAGAGGGAGTGAGCTGGATTCGAACATGTATCTTCCATGTGAACACCTAGGCTCAAAATTGCTTGAGAATTTGCTAACTACTGTGGCACAGCTTTATTTTTATTCACACTATTGTAGGCAGACTTGTTGGTTTGTACAGCAGATAACCTTCAAGCATGATTTCATAATGCTGAATTGTAACAAATTGTTTTCCAGCACGTTTTTTCCTCTAAAGCTGGTTTAGAGACTCCTCTTAGCTCTGCTATCGCCACCATTATAACAGTCTGTTTCCTTCTGGACAGAAACCTGGTGACATGTCTGTCTGTATCTATGGACGGCACCCTCCTGCTGTCCGGCTCCAATGACGAGACTGTTAGGATGTGGGACATTCAAAGCAAGCAGTGCATACGGTCCATCAACCATAAAGGTAAGACTTAAACTCTGTTTCTCCGTCTCTCCCGGCTTGATTCCCTTGTCAACTTCTGTATACAATTACTCCCCTTCTATCCCAGCATCCATCAGTGCTCAGCCAGGCTTGTGGACTTTTGTCC
Organism: Ambastaia sidthimunki; assembly: GCA_036877625.1. Lineage (NCBI taxonomy): Eukaryota > Metazoa > Chordata > Actinopteri > Cypriniformes > Botiidae > Ambastaia > Ambastaia sidthimunki. The sequence continues at coordinate 53,908 of JAZGTK010000571.1, forward strand.
CTGGCAGCTAACCAGTCCACCTGCCGCCCACTCATGGCTGATGCATCATTAGACACCTGCGTCTTTTTCAGTTTAGGTGTCTGATCTCGCACGTTGTGGTCAGGACTGTCCAGCAGCAGCGTGCGAGTGAGTGATGAGATTGTGCAGTGGTAGTGACACAGCAGGCACTGTTGTGGTTCTGATCCGTGAACACGCTCTGTCAGCGCCGCATGGGTATGACAGAAATTCACCCTCTATGGAACAACCTCATTTTGCTGTCTAGTGTTCATGCGTTGAGTTTTTCCTCAGCCTTCTCTTTCTGCCTGTGTCAGTCATGGAAACAATGTGAAATAATGCGACAATAAAGGAAATAATTTTTTGCCACCTGTGTAACTTTAACACAGGTTTAATACGTTAACTTAATTTTACCAGTATAAAACTCAGTAATTTGCTGGGTAATGCTAATGTAAAAAATTATGGTAATAATAGTAAATAATGATAGATTTGAATATGTTGCTTTATTGTATTTTTGATTTTTTTTTATCTTTCTGCATTAAAATGATCATATCTTTAGTTCAATCAGTTCCTGATAGAATAAAGTTTTGTGCTACTGTTTTCCTGTGGAATAGACTTTTTTCAGAAACACTTAAAATTAAGGTAGTAAAATTGATTGTGAATGCTGTTTCTTGTTGACATTAAATTCTTAAAAATTGCTCCATAAATGTAACTTTATCTCTGTAAATCTGTATCCCTCATACTGTAACGATAACACACTCCAAATTTTCCAAATATCCTTCAGTGTCTGAATGAGTGAATCTGAAGACCGTGGCAATTTTGATAGACCGCTGAATTCTCTCTCAATTTTCTCCCGTGAGGTGAAATCTCTAATTAGCTCCGTTCACTCTTTCAACATACAGATGAGGTTTGGTCGTCCTGGGTTACGGGCAGCAGGATGAAAGAATTTTTCCATTAATTTCATTCCACCAGACCCTCTCACTTCCACTAGTCTCACGAACGTATTATTTTATGTTATTCCCGTTTTTTCTACCGAGCTGTGTTAAACACAATTACTTCATTGGCTATGCGTTTTATATACTTGATAAATGATTTTGGTTGAGGCAAAAAATCTATGGCTAAATAGTCGAGTAATTTGTCAGATGCGGAGAGGTGGAGGGTAAGCGCTATTCCGACTTGGAAAAACTAAGCTGATTAATTGGTTTCGTTCTTGCCATTGTTACACTGCTGGTCAATAACGGCTAAAGAACAGCTGATGTCAGAAATCGTCGGGCTGTTTAACCGGTCTGGAGATTTTTAAAGGCCACTGAGGCCTCTCAAATTGAAGAAATTAGCACTGAATTATTGTGATAACCTTTAGCCTGTAGTTTATTATGTGGCCTCTCAGTTTAGAATTGCTGCAGAGGAAAAGCAGGGAAGAGAGAGCGAGTGAGTTTGTGGGGGGGATTTTTGTTTGTGTATTCTGTGATTGATGCAGGATGAATTATCCTTCTGCTTCTGAGGGCCTTTGATCTCGTACCTGCTGTAATTAAGCAGCTCTGAGAGGTTTAAAGGTTTTAGTTAATAACCAATGCGCTGTGCGTCAGCTCCACGCCTGTTACTGCCGTTCTAACAGTTTTTCTCTGGGAGAAATATAAATTATCGGATGGTATTTCAGAGGCTGTGCCTCAGAAAACAATTTAGATGAGAAAATAGTCAAAAATACAGAGATGTTATACATTTTAAGACTAATCACCGTGCAAAACACGCATGTGTCAATAGGGGCTGATTTCATGAGAAAATGTCAGTTTGGCTTCATTTCACTTTCAGCATACGTACAGGAAATGTGTAAAGTATCCTGCAGTTTTGTGTTTCAAACAGAGATGGCGATAGAGAGGCAAAAGGTTCAGATTGCAGCTTTAACAGAACTTTGACTAATGTTGTAAAAAGAATGTTATTAATAATAGAAACACATCAGTTAGTGTTTGGCTAATATAAAAAGATGCATAAAATATGCGTGTTAATCTATTTTTTGTCTGTTTGAAGTAAATGTTTGAAAAGGTTACTTTAAGTTATTTAAAATGACTTGGTTTTAAGTTTAAGGTAGGTACATGGTGTTCTATATGTATTTAATCTAAAACAAAATTATCTTGGGGTTAGAATGGAAAATTAATTTAGAGTATATTAGAAAAACCCAAATGCAGAGAGAAAACTTTGCCACCATATTTAGTTTATGCCACATATTTATGCCACCATACCACAGAAATAAACTCAAATCCTAACTTGAGAACACTGTTTTTATTCCATGCAGCCTGAAAATGACAATTCTTCTAGTCTTTTCCATCATGCCTTTGTTTGTGTGGGTTTGTGGTAGAAGCCCTCTCTCCTGGGTCTGTCGGCGATCAGGACGGGTTGTGAGCACGGCAGCTGAACTTCAGAAGGAGACGAACCAAAGCGGGTTCTGTAAACTCACAGAGGCTGGACGAGGGGCGACCGACTCTCTCCTCCAGGCTCTTGATCGTGGAGGCAATTAAACCCAGTTTCACGCCTGATTCCCAGACGCAACTGATCCCCCACCCTTCCTTTTCATCTGTTTTCATTAAAGCCGGCCGCCGGGCTGTGAAATGACAGAAGGAAAAGAGGGCGACCCAAACAAGTGCCTTTTGCCAAAACTAGCAGAACTGAAGCCTCAGACGTTTTGTATTCAGAAAGCTGAAGGGGGCAGTTGCTCAATCCACTTTGTGACTAGCCTAATTTAAGTGGGTTTAAATATGGTGATATATAAATAATATTCATTTAGATGTATTGGAAAGCTAAACTAGATGAGATAGCTTTAAGTCTATTTAATATTAAAAACAAATTGCCACACCAATAACAGGACTAAGTCCATTATAAGGAAGCTAACAAACTGTCATAAAGTTTGTTATATGTAGAAATATTACTGCCATCATTATTTTACAGTTTACCACACCACCTCACCTTAAAAATAAGGTGATATTTAAGGTGCAGGATGGGTAACTGGAAGGCTGCTGGTTTAAAGTTGTAAGCCATGAGCTGTCACAATTGTGCTCTTGAGCTAGGCACTTAACCTCAGCTTGCTCCGTGGGGATTTTCCCTCTAATAAGTTATATGTGCCATTCAATGGTGGAAGTCATAGAAAACAGTTTCCACCATCCCCGGTTTTGTGGTTTTGAGACAGGAAATTTAAGGTATAATAATTTGACAATTTATTAGTTGTTTAATTATTCTGTTAGTTTGAGTTTGTCATTTTATTGCAAAATAAGCTTTTCCACATCTCCAGTACTATTTTAAAAATATTTTTATGAACTATAGTACAGTGACTTCTCTGACAAAACTACTCTTTAACAGTAGTGATGTTGATTATCAACTATTTTCAATGATTATATTAAAGCTGCCATCCATAACTTTTTTGTTAAAATAAAAAACACAAATCAATTATTAAGCAATTACCCAACATCAGTGTTCTAATCAGTCTCCTTGCCCTACAGCGATTTCGCAACTGTAAGCTTATTATAATGGTTTATAATTTGAGCTGTCTGGTCTGATACCCTGAGAAATGCGGCTTTATTTGACAAACAGTATGTAAAAGTATGTAAAGTAACCTGCAGTTTTGCAGTTTCAAACAAAGATGGCAATAGAGAGGCAAATGTTACAGATTGCAGCTTTAATTTTGATAAGTTGTGCGGCTTTAAGAAATTCAGAAATTATTTTGTCATGTAGGTCAGGTTTTCTGACCCCAGTGTTGATTATAATGCAGTAGCAATTAACTTGTCTTCATCTAATCTCCTAAAGCCATCTGACCTATACGACAAGAGCAGGCCAAAAACAAACAGCATTTAGAGACCTCAGATAACCAACAACCAAATGGAGATGTCAGAACCACTCTGTTCCTATCTTGTCTTCTGCTCTCTATCTCTCTGACTGGTGCTAGACTATGTCATGGGATGTGCTTTTCAGATCTTATCAGACACAGCGAAAGAAATCAAGTTCATGTTTCTTAGCTGGGTAATTTGTCCTTGTTTGTTCAAGTGCAATAAGCAATTTCTGAAAAGCGCTGTTGATATTTGAAATTGACACCCACACAAACACACCCTGTCCTTAGAATAGGAACAGGAAATGGAAATGTCTGGCTGTTGATGCATTTTCCTCTTATACCTGATTGGCTACAAGAGTGTTATGGTTTTGTGGTGATAGGTCCTATCCACTTTTTTCTCCTATTTGCACAGCAGGGCTATTTGTAAACACATTTTTTTCCAACACAGACCAGGCATGAAGCAAATATTCCCAAAATTGTTTATTTGGGTGCTGATTTAAATTTTTAACAGTGTTTCTCAGAAATGACTTACTGCACCTTTGAGTGCGCCACACAGACGAACATTATTACATTATAGAAATTAAAATGTGATTTGAAAATAACCACTCAAATCAAGTCCAGTCCAAAGCAGGAAGCTCAAAGCCTTCGGGAGGGAAACCTCTCGGATCGTTTAACAAAATTACAGCCGCAAATTTCATATCTATTCCTCCACATTCCCTCTGGGGTGTCATCGTGCCAAGAGTCTCTGCAGTGAGCTGGCACAGCGTGCACGTTACACACCTCCTCTCCCTGTCACTCCAAACTGCTGCGTTCTGTGACCCGGGACGGTTGCACACACAATTTATGAGCATGTGTCAGAGTAGCCTGTGCCATTAGTGTAATTCCAGGAGTGCAGCCAGATTCCTGGGAATTAATTGCCATGATTGAGTGGGAGATAATTAGCCAGCCATGATTGCACACAACAACGCATAAACATATTCGCCAAAGAAACGCAGCACCCAAGCTTCAATTTAAGACGTCTTGGAGTTTAATTGGAGAGTGTGTATAGTGCTGAAGCTAGTGATTTACCCCACTGTCTACTGCATATAGAGGCAGCTGACTTCTGAGGCAGCATCCTAACTTGATTTGGAACACTCTATGTAGACATTTTGTCAGTACTTTCTGGTATTAATGAATTATGGGTAATTAATTGTATTTATTATATTGTTTTCATTGTGTGTGTCGCAATGCATTCTGGGAATTTCTACATGTGATGCTGCTTTAGTATTTGGCCAAAAGGGAAGGTATCTTAGAGAAAGCAACATTGTCATGCTGGCCACATTTGAAACAGATGTTATGTTAGAAGTCACTTGATTTTGAAACAGAGTCTATGTCTGGGTTTTTTGCTTGAATTATTCTAGATTGTTGTTTGTGAATCTGGGACATGGACGACGCTAATACATTTCAGACGGGCTGCAATGAATGTCCTTTTTTGTTAATTGAAGTAATTTTCAGCACTTATTGCTTTAAGAGAACAAGTTAATGAACAGGCCCTCAGGTTTCAGCTCTAATGCATTCAGACAGAGACAAAGGATGCATTTACTTTCTAGTCATGTGACGTTAAACCAGAGCAGATTTTATATATGGGTACATCGTACTCTCTTTAGCTTTCTCAGAGTTTATCATTGTTATTTATAAGCCATTAGCTCTGCATATACCTTTTTCAGTTTGCAGATTGCATTTATAAGCACAACAAAAACAACCTTTGCGATCGAATTTCAAATTACGCCAATATGCATATCTGTGTTTTTCCACCCTTCTCCTGCCTCTGTCGTACAGACAAACAAAAACAAAAAACGTCCACTTGTTCTACTTAAGATTCCTCCTGACGTGAATGCATTATTCAACTCCCTTGTCAACAAGAAACCAACAGAAATCGGGACATTTATCTTGATTTTTCAAATTTAGACCGTAAATGCAGTTCGCAGAAGCCGCAAAGGAAGTTGGGAAGTGCGTGCGCTCTGTTGGGATTAAACTTTACAGACATCTGGGCAGCATTTGTTTGGGTTTAAAAATGGTGTAAAAACATTCACACTTTTGAAGCAGTGATATTCTTTTATCGCTTTTTGTGGATGTGATGACAAGCTTCAAAGATTCCCGGAAATGTCACTTGCAGTGGTACGTTCCCCGAGACGGCCGTTTATGTTATTTCTCTAGAGTAGCCTTGTCATGCTTTATTTATCCAACCTGCTTTCAGGTGTTTTTCTTAAAAGGCGTTTCAGACTGTATAAGGTAGGATGAGCCTTCAGATAAACAGACTGCATGGCCATTATTAGCATAAGGCCGTCAGCAGACTTTGCCATCACGTCTTCATTGGGGTATAAAATGCAGAAAATACCTCTTGCATGGGGGTGTGGCGGGTCACCTGTTCGAACCTCTGTCTCTGTGCTGCTCGTTGTATTGAGACCCGAGTGTTGCATGAAAGCGTGGTTTAATTTGGATGGATGCAGTGGCTCTGACCCTTCTGTTTTCCATATGTACAGGTCAAATAAAAAGATTTTAGAGAGCGTATTAGCATTTATGATGAGGGCTTTCCTTACCATCTCCGTGTTTGAATGATCTATATCCACCCACAGGCACTCTTAATTTTACTACCGGTGGTCTTTAAACCTTCATTAACATTCGTGTTATGCCTCCCGCATACTCCACAAAAACATAATGAAGTATCTCACCCACTCTCATCCTGTGTGTGTCACTGCTTGTTTTTCTGCATGTGTATTTAGCTTTAATCCAGAGGAGTGACACTGAACATAATTCAGCGTGACACCAGATGTGGGATGTGCCAAATAAATGCAAAAATCTCAGTCATCTCTTTCATCTGTAGCATTATTGTTTAAAATATTAATCCAGTGTTAATTGAATATACCAGCATTTATTAAACTTGTTTTTTTCTAACCTTCAGAATGTGACTCACATTTGTGTGTAACTCCTGTCATTTGCTAACTTTTGTTTAACTTGCGTTTGATTATCTGTGATTTGGTTGCCTGTATAATCAGGTTTTTAATTTGTTGAGAATGACTCTGTAAAGCTTTTTAAAGGTCATCACATCCCAGTTTGTTGCTGCAAATTACTTAAAAACACAACAGACACAAACAGAGAGACTGACTTCATTGAGTCTCAAATGAATGAATAATTAAAACTGAATAATTGAAATGAGATCAGTCATTTCTCAGAGTCCAAATAAAATCAAACGTTCATTGAATTTCAGTGTTCAAGCGCTTCGTTTAATAGCAAACATTCCAGACAAGTGGTCTGTCAAGATTTTTACTTGATTTAAATTGTTTGCTATTATTAATATCAGACAACATTAATTCAGACTCATTTCTGCAACATAGACTCAAAAATGTGTTACTATAAGCTAGTGGAAGTCATTGCATTTTAATTATTTTCTTAATAGCAAAAAGAAATTTGAAAGACATAATTAAAAAAAAATACAAGCACAAAAAATGCGCCTGCATGTCACTTACATCAACACATTCATTCATTTGTAAGATGTGTAAAAAAGTCATTGATCAGTGTAATTTCTACAAAATTCTGATCCAGGTTGAATTGATGATATATAATTAAATGCATTTGGGAAGAGCGGCATGTTTCTCCTGCCAGGTTTGCACAGCTGAGAGACCACCAGCGTCCCCCAGATGCATCGCTGCTTACCTGTTTAATCATAATTGCTTTGGCATCGTTCAAAAACAGGGATTAATGTACACACAGTTCACTGAGCCGCTGCTCCTCAAAAAAACTATTTATCACCGTCTTTTCTTTTTCTGCGGAAAGCGCGGGGCAAACCGGAGGCTTAAATCGCCTTTTGTGTTAAATTAAGTGGCTTCAGTAAATTAACAATTCTAAACCAAAAGACTTCAGAAGAGCTACAGGAGCTGAAGACAGAAGGTTCTCACTGCCTGAAGTCCATCCTCCATATCTCATATTTATATGTACAGAAAAGCTGTTGCACTCTTTTAATTAGACCACATGGGCACACAGTCAAGAATCTTTTTTTTTTTTTACTTTTGTTATTATTCTAACTCCACAGGAATTGAAATTCCCCCAACAAACAATTCCAGTGTTGGCAAGATTCTTTCCAAGTGACCTGTTTGAACTTTCTGATGTCATCAGAGTGTAAAATGACTCTGAGTGAGTGATGAAGCTCATTTTTGAAATTTTCCATCAAACGCCAACACGGTTTAAATGGGTAATCTTATCAGCCAACAGACTCTTCTGTGTGATAGATGTTTTCACTCTCTCTCTCTGTGAAATTATGCGATGATTAATTTTTAGAGCATGTCAGGATGACAGGACAAAATTGTGCCATGGAAAAGCCTTGCTTCACAGTGTCTTTGAAGTATGAATGCTTACCTTATTTGTTTTTGTTGTTTATTGGGTTCTGCCTGATGGAAAGTTAGTGTCATTTTCTGGTCTCTTATGGAAATTTTAAGCTCTTGCTGGTTTCTGTTGCATTAAACTGAAAAAGATATGTAAGTGTTACACTGTGTCCAATTTGATAAAGCAGAAGGCAATATATGTCTTGCATGTTAATTTGAGGTT